>NXFV01000405.1:0-173344 GCA_002803225.1 Gamarada debralockiae | reverse complement strand
CCCCCCCCCCCCCCCCCCCCCCAAAATGGGTCGGCGTTTGCTTCTGCAGTGTAAGCGAGAAGAACGTCCCGGATAGTCTGGTGAATGAAAGAGGCGGCCTCATTCTCTATTAGTAGAAGTGAACCATACAGCAAGCTGAGATCACCGACAAAATCGAGCCATTGTGAGATGCCAAGCTCCATACAGAGAGCGCGTTCGAATGTGGAAACGGTCAAATCTCATCGGGCGTTCATAAGCCATCGAATAATACACTAGAGGTAAAATTGTCGGCAGGCTAGAGGTATTTCCAGAATATTCTTGTGGATTTTGGACAGTGTCGTAGGGACTTTCTTGAGTCTGGAAGCAATCAACTTATCGGTAAGACGCTCGTCTCGTCATTCCAACTGTTTCGGAACTAACCAACCCATAACAATATCCCATTAGCCCGACACAGCAAGAATGAAGCCAATTTGTTCTTTGCCTTGCCGTCCAGCAACCTCCGAGAAATAAAATTAATCGGCTTTTGAATCAATTAATGCTGCTATATCTCTGGCTGTTTGTTGGATAGTAATCTGAAAAAGGTGGGCCGAGGGCAGCAAATCTAGCATATGCTCATTCGGACTTCCGGAGAGCAAGACCTTCAGGGTATAGAGCTGCTCCTTGGGCTCCTGAATTTCAAGTTTGCTGATCTGTGCCTAAAGCTTTGTCAGGAGTAGCAACGTCGAATCAGGATCGCACTCATCTATGCTATCAAAAATCAAGAGGATCTTCTGCCTTCCCTTCATTTCCCGAAGAATTGAAATAAACAAGTCCCAGAGTTGATCCCGAGACCAGATAATTGAGCCTTTAATTGAAAGGATAAGGAACTAGTTGAGGATTATTCCATGTCCTGCAGGTACTTAGTCGACAAGTTACCGTATCACGGTTTTCATTGCAGCGGCTGCGGTGCCTTCTGCATCTGTACCACTTCTTCTGGAAGAAAAAGTACAAAAGAACTGGCTTGAGGAGGCCTTCTACCAATGGACTCACTAAGTGGCTTCTCCAGGCACCCTCCGACGATAATTCATTGTATTGAATGGTATGAGCGACTATAGTCGTTTTACCACATCTAGCACCAGCAACCACATATATTACTCCAAAGGCGCTGTTCTCAATTGAAAGCCATGATTTAAATTTTGAAATGTCGATGAACCATTGACACGCAAGCTGATCTTGACTCAATCTCTCAATAAGAAAGTTAGTTTAGTCCATTGGGCCGAGGCTCGCAAGGCATTAAATTTCTCTTTCTTAAGAAAGTATCCAAATTAAGATCGAGTCAGCATTCAAGGAATTAGCTTTAGATAGTAGACTCCCTAGACTGTCAGTATCCATGCCCTCAATTCCCACCGACGTAGGACGTTATGGATTTGAACACAAATTAGTCTGAGAGCTCTGTAGAAGAAGGAAATTTCAGTTGCTCACTGCCAAACGCTCTAACACTTCTCGTAGAGCTGGTAGAGTGACTTGGATCTTGTGGGTTATGTTCGTACTATCCTTCGAATTCGTCGATAATCCCATTGGTATTTGGGCCATGCTTGTCTGCTCGGAGCTGGAGATCTGCACAAGCTTTTCGAGCATAGAACGAAGATTATTTCGAACATCCATTGTTAAACGTCTGAGAAATATGAGCTCACCCATCAACGCCGTGACTCCTTGTGCAGTCTCTCGAATGCTAGGTAGCTCGTCGACTTTATGAATGATAAGAAGCTGGCCTTCGATTCCATAGAGTATGCTCCTATGTGACTATTAGAGCATTATAATGAGTTCGAGGCGGCCAACTTACGAATCGATGCTTATAATACATAGTGTCATGGCGCTCTTCTCTTGCTCCAGAGCCTGAAATAGGCTCAAGATTCTCTCCTCTCTAACAACAGCTTTCAAAGCTTTCCAGTATCTCTGAACCTTTCCAGCTTGAGTTTAGCCGTTACAGTCTTCAATTGATCTCGAAGCTCAATCGCCTTCTCCAAACAGTTGGCTAGGAGAGCATCGATCAGTGCGGTTTGAAGTGATGGACTCTTCTGTATCAGCCCAGCAATCTCAGTCAAGTGTTGAATCTGAATGCTTCATTTTCTGTGAGAAAGTGGTGCGTCATGAAGCTTGGTACATAAATTCGACAAGAAACTGATGATCTCAAACCCTGCATCTATAAGTTGAGCGGCTCCTGACAACGCTCCCAGAGCCTCGAGGCCCGACATGGTTTGGTGGTCACATGAACGCCATGAAACTAATATTTTGAGCGGTTTCCTACGCTAATACCCTCATACCACATTTGATAAGTGGGTGCTTCGAATAATAATAGAATAACAGCCCATTTTGAGAGTTTAAATCATGATGAAGTTGGATGACAGAGATGGTGCGTAACTTGCGCCCGAAGTGGCTTCAGTCGATGTAACATGGCCAATGAAGCTGTTGCTGCCCAGCTAGCTGTACGTGAAGTCTAAGTTCTACACCATCATCACCCCTTCTATATCCTTGCTAGGAAATAATTCTTTCATCGTGCTAAAACTGGAGAAGACTTTCAAATACTGTCTCTGAGCCGCTTATCCCTTCCGGTGTAGATGTAACACTTCAACCAAAGGCAGAATTTGTGGCTAGTAAACATCACTTTACGCGAAAATTCGCGTAAACCACTTCCACTAACATCAATTTAATACACACGGATTATAAATTACTGATATAAAAAAAATACATAATTTACAGAAAATTGAAATTAAAAAGGGGGCTATTAACACGTAAGGTTCTACTGGGGAAAAAAAAAAAAAAAAAGACTGGTTTTGATGTTCTTCTAGTGCACGTACCATCGTATCCCCTAACAGTTACATCTACACCGGAAGAGATAATGTTCCTCTCTATCCAATCATAAATATGATGTCTCATTTGAGCCACTGTAAGGCCATCGGGCTGGCTGATGGGCCGTAGTCCCTCTTGCCCGGCGATGTTTTTGAGTTGGTTTTTCCTAACAACAACATCATATTTCCGCACGTTCCCCGGGCCCATAGTAAATTTGAGAGCGTCCGTAAGTTTGGGTAAAGGTGCGAAGTGATTCTGGTTTCCACTTGGTTGTCATCCCAGAGAATTAGTGTAATTGTACTCAAGATTCATATGGATAGGATTTTCCGGTTTGCCAGCTGCCGCAGGAACTGGGAGGAGGAGAGAGACCTCCCATCATTAGCTCCGCTGCTATTCTAACTATCTTCTGATTCATTTGTGCTCGAGTGAAGAGAGCTGCTCCATGGCCGAAACCGAAGGCAACATTGAAAGCGTGAGCGCAGGCATAAACATGAAGTCTCCTGTTCCATTTGGTAAAGCGGCTGTGGTAGCTGCCTGTTGAACATACGCGGGATGGCAGTATCTCCATTCAGTGGTAACGAAGCCATCTCCCAGCTCGAATTTGAGAGAATCGAACATCGCGTTGATGTAGCGCTTCAATCGAGCTGCCCCTCCAATACTTATGAAGCTGTGATATTATTCTAACGTTGCGCTGAACTGGGCTAGAAGCCCGGATCATCCTAAATCCGGGCCTAAAACGAAAACTCCAACCCCAAACCACCTCATTCTCCCACCTCCCAAGCTCCCTCCATCAAATTGTGCCAAAAGTTTCAATGGCTCACAATCCCTCGAAGCGCCAATATTTATTCTTGGCTATAATCCACACCGGGAGTCATTCCGATGGGTGTTTGTTTTTGCGCCGACTCCACAGCATAGCATGAAACGCGAATTGCACACGCGGCGGACCCGCCCCAACACGACGACATGTCTGGGCTGCATGTCAAAACTTTAACAGCGTTCGTCCGAATTTCTGCCCTATAACAAGTGGATGTTATTTTAGGGTTCTCCTGGGTCTCCGCTATCGAAGTCCTGATAGATTTAGTCTATGCAGGCCGTAAAGTCGCCAGACGACGAGAAAGCACTAGCCCCATGGGCAGAACGATTATATTTGAGCTCGATTTGGAACATTGGCCGATCAATTTCCTGAATTAGAAGCTTTATATGTATCAGTGCAAATTCCCGGAATTACGGATCAGGACTTGTAGTCCCCTATGGCCAGTGCCAGTCTATTGAAGAGGCAGGGAGTTTTCTGTTGTTGGGTTGAGCAGATGCAGGAGCTGATTCGTCACAACACGTAAGCTGTTCAAATATTTGGCTTTTCACTCTTCGGGGGGGCCCCCCATCGGGACTCAGGCGGGAGGCAAGAGTGTTACGCTGTCGCTATCAGCTCTTGATAGATACGATCTCAGGGATACCGAAGTGAGACCACTCAGGATTTGCTCATGGGTCTATCTCTAGCAACTAAGCTTGAAGTCTAGCCGGGGCTGTATTACTGTTAAGCATATGATAGAAAAGGATTCCTCCATTTTCTTTCCATCTTTGTACTTCTTTCATCTTTGCAAGGTGTGATCTGTGGGGTTTCTTCCTGTGTTTCTTCGCCAGCTCCGTGAAGCCTTTCAGCTCTCCAACACTCGTTTCTAGTCATTACTTCTTGTCGCTTCTAATACTACATTTAATTCAATATAAGCATGGCTTTCCGCCTACCAGTCTCCAGGCAAGAGATGCCAGATGATTCTTTCGAACTCCTACCGAGTCCTGCGTCACCATTCCCGAGGAGCCAGTCATTCACATCTGAATCACCTTCATCGAGTACATACTTTCTCAATGGTGCTATCAGTGGCAACAATTCGACCACCACACTTCTCCCACAAGCACTCCGACCAGCGTTGCTTCGAAGATCATCCTCTACTTCGAGTACATACAGCGTATCGTTGGATGGACACACAGCGTGCCCTACTCCACAGCCTGAACTCGATCTCACAGACTTCACAAGATATGGGGAGAATGATTCCCTACGGAAGGTCCCAATAAGCTTCACTTCTTTTGAGAAGAAGCTAGATCCAGCCTGCTACAATATCGAAACTCTTCACAAACACGACGATGTCGAACTACTTTCATTATGGAAACGCCGACTTTATAGACTGTCACCTCTATTCACGCTTCTGGCGGTTGGAGCTTACTTTCTTTACTACGCATATCGGATTCACTGTACGATCATCGCTCAGCGGGCTTACCACAAGGTCTATGTCATGGCTTGGTTGTTTATTGCGGCCGAGGGATGCGTTGCTTGTAAGTTCAATGCTTCATTCAAAGTTTTAAATTTGACATTTGACAGGCCCTGCACTGCTTCATCAACTTTACCAGATGCTCTCAATCCGCGGCCGCAGTCGACCCAAGCTTCGTCTTCGGGGTGGAGATGTTCCAACCGTCGATGTGTTTATCACATGCTGCAAAGAAGACGTCGACATTGTTCTTGACACTACTCGCGCTGCTTGCGCAGTTGACTATCCCCAGGACCGCTTCCGAGTTGTAGTGCTCGACGATGGAAAAGATACCGAATTGGAAGAAGCCATCAACAACCTCAGCCTCCAGTTCCCGAACTTGTACTACCATGCCAGAATCAAGATCAAGGGAGTTCCACATCATTTCAAAGCGGGGAACCTGACAGGCGGGACAGACTTTGTAACGAAACTTGAAGGGGGTGGAGGCGAATATATCGCGGCTTTGGATGCGGACATGATACCTCAGTCAGATTGGCTCCGTGCTATCATTCCTCATTTGGTCAACGACGACCAGATGGCCCTCGTTTGCCCTCCACAGCTGTTTTACAACATACCGGATAACGACCCGCTTGTTCAGTCTCTCGATACCTTCGTCCATGTCATGGAACCCACTAAAGATGCTAACGGCGTAGCTTGGTGCACGGGGTCTGGCTATGCCATCCGCCGTACAGCACTCGAGTCCATCGGTGGCTGGCCAGTTGGTTCCCTAGCCGAAGATACCTTCACCTCTTCTCTTCTTCTAGGATCCGGCTGGAAAACTGCATTCTGTCATGAAGCATTGCAATACGGGACTGTGCCCGACACGTTTACTGGACATCTAAAACAACGCACCCGGTGGACACTCGGCACTTTGCAAACAGCCCTGAAACTCAAATTCTGCATTTATGGCGATTTGGTCAAAGGCATGTCTTTCTTCGCGCGCCTCTCAGCCTTCGTCTTTGCCATCGACGCCTTTTTCAAGATCTTCCTCCTCATTGCCCTCCTCACCATCCCAATCGTGCTGATCTCCGGTGGGCAACTAGTCGCCTACTCCTCGTACTTCCAACTCCGATGGCAAATCCGACTGTGTTTCGCATCCTTGATCCTCACGAGACTGAACGAATGGATCACCTACCTCCCATCGGGCTATCGACTTGCACAACGCGATACAGGAGCACAACTATGGATGGCACCATTCCATGCACTAACCATCATTCGCTCTTTCATTCTCCCGTCCTGGCTCGGCGGAAAAGCAATGGCGTTCAGTTCCTCCGGATCCATAAAATCCGAACTCAACGAGCGCGACCCCGCTTCTCGCGCCCCACTCTTCCGTCGTCTGAAAGTCATTCTCTGGGATTGCAACGTCTATCTGCACGTCCTCTACATTCTCTTCGTCATCGCAGCAGTCACCTACTCAACCATTACCGGTATTCTCACTACGCACAACATCCACAAACTCCTAATCTATCTCCTGACACACGCTTTCTGGCCGCCAATGTTGTGGTTATTGTCTATCACAGCATGCTGCGAGCCGATCCGGTATGCAATTTGGCCGCCTAATATGCCGGACAGGGAAGAGTTGCTTGAGAGGGATCCGAAGACGGGAATTGCGAGGCCGAAGGAACATTGGAAAAAGCAACGGTATGGGAAGAGGACTTTTTGGCATGAGTTGCAGTATTCGGGTGTCACTATCTTCACTGCTGTGGTTTTCTTTGGTGCTTTCTTTGTTTGAAAAGTTTCTCTTTTCTGAGATGTTCGGCTGGAAGAAGGGGGGAGTATTTAATGGGATGGGAAGACTAGATTTTATACCCTGGTGATAATTAGAATTTCGTGATTGAACTCCATGGTCGTGACTTCGGAGTGGTGATCTCTGCGACGTTACGACTTGGCTCCCGCAAGTCACAGGCTATGCATGCCCGAGCGGGTGATAATTGCATCAACTGATCTGCATCTACTGCTCCAAACCTCTACAATGCTTCCTTATCCGAAGCCATCTCGCCATTCAAGTCTTTCAATTCCTCGTTCCTCTCCTACTCGGCCCTGACCCAACATCACTGTCCTAAACTCCCGCCTCCCTCTCTTCTACGAAGCAGGCATCGTCTTTGAATCCACAATCAATCCAACTCAAGCCTAGTTCTCTTCCTTGTTTCCAACCAATACAATACGCCCTCCTCTTCTCCACTACTAACAAAGCAATCGTCATCTCCAAAACAACTCGCTCCCCAAACAGTACCTAGTAAGCCGAGATCCTCTCTCCAGATCTACCAACTATCCTCGCTCATGGTGGAACGCAATGCGGTGATGGATTGGCATTCATATCCCAAGATTAACTTAGCACGCCTCGTGGCCTTGTGCACATGATTCTAACCCCACCTTACGCCACCGACGTCTTGCTAAACTTTTACTTTGATCTCCCATTCAACTAACCCAATGACGTCTATGCAACCAGAGATGGCGCATTATAGCCACCCGTAGGGTATTCCCAGGGCATTCGTCCCCCGCCTTTGCTGCGGCCTCAAGTCTACAGTTTCGTGCATGGAACAACGAATATCCATGACGTGGCAGATGGGTTCCAGTCCCCTAACTGTGTCACGTTCTTACCCGATGAGAAAGTATGCCACATCTCCAATACCTTTGGTGGACGAACCAACTGTACTCAACTACGGAAAATTTATGCTTTTGATGTCAGGGAACAAGGAGGGGAGCCGATGCTGGTAAATAGAAGAGTGTTTACGGTAGCTGCGAAGAGAATCCCGGATGGGATGAAAGTCGGTGGGATGGGAAATCTGTATGTAGTGCTGGAGATGGGATTGAGGTTTTAGTCCCGGCAGGTTATTGATAGGAAGGGTATGCATTCCGGGTGGGAGTGCGGTTCAGGGTGTTAATGTTGCGCTTTGATGCTGAGGGGGGAATGTTGTTTGGGTTGGCGGGGGAGAGGTTGTGGTTAGCAGAGGTAGGGAATTGTTAGGGAGGAGGGGAAAAAAAGGGGGGGGGAACGAATGAGAATTAATGACTAGGGATGAGACGGGAAACCCCCAATAATATTTTAGTTCACTAAAAATGGTTCAAATTGTAAGTCTTCTTCATCCCGAGAGGAAACGTTTCCGCTGTTCTTTACATGAGCCTCTCATAAAGAGCTTCGACTAGCGATACTCATTCCGGGTTCAGTTGTTTATCTCATCCCCACTGATGCAGCACTTTCGCGGCGTAGGTGATGTCGAAGGTCCCTTTAATGGCAGCTAGGAAGGAGGAGCGGTCGTTGAACATCTCGTATCCTATGTCCCAGTGGCTTACGATATGGATTGCGACGAGATTGGACGAGGGTACGCCGGCTGCGACGAGGTATCGGAGATCGGTACCCAATGTAGCAACCGATTTTGAGGAATTTGGCTCCGGAGTTGAGACGGGATACGATGGTGGGGTAGGAGAGGTGCTGGGGTATTAATGGCTTGAAGAAGAGCCCTAGGCTTGTGCAGGGGTAGGCGCGGATTGCCTAGCATTTGTCGCGCTATTTTGGTAAGTATTTGGGAATTGGAGGTGGTTGAGAGAGCTTGCAATTTCTCGACAATGAGGTGTGGCTTCGGCGGGAGGAATTTGGCTGTAGTTCTCGAGGAGAGTGCGGACCTGAGGAGGAAAAGGAACTAATAAGACGGGGCAAGGAGGAGTTGCACTCGCGCTCACCGCTGGTGTAACCATATCGTCAATGATTTCTTTATACCATTCCACATTTTATCATTTGTAAACTTTGTGGCGGTCAGATATTCTTAGCCTGACCCCTTCGTCGAACACTTTCTCAGTTTGGGAAGACATATTAGCTATGGTACTCTTTCCTGAATGAGTTGCAAAAGAATAAGCATAACTAGAGTTTTAAGTATCGTGATATTATGAAAGATGACTTTAGAACTGTCAAATGGGCGCAAATAGTAGTTGGAAATAGGAAAGATAGCTCGAACGTCGCGAACGATTGCGAAAGGGGGGGTAGCCCTCTACTCTTTTATCTCCATCGAACGTCAATAGTGCGTGAAGCAGGATGCACCAGTCCAATAGATATCAAGTATGACAGTAAAAGGAGAGCGAAGAGCCCCATCTTGATCGCGTTTTATTATTGGCTACATCGTATGAAGTACTCGTATAAGTATATGAAGGTGCGCATTTTTCAAAATAAGCGAAAAATTCGTGAAATTCCGGCGACAGAAATAATCATTTCTAAAATATAACCAATAATTTCAGGCTTTCAAAATTCTGGCAGAAGTTAGATATGCTTCCGTTCTTTATTTACTTTTCAAATTGGTATATTCTAGTGAGTTTTGGGGTAGTACTAAATTGGAGCGCACATATAGTAAAGATTGTGTTTCTGAGAAATGGACGGGTTTCAATTGTGCGCAGTATTCGGACAGTTAGGGGGAGAAAGTTACCCCCGCACTAACCCCTTTGGGCCAGGGCATTGGCAGGGGGTTGATGACTCCATCCTAAATTCCTGCGCGTCGCGACTTCTTTCTTGACTCATAGAATTCATGAATCGCTTCACTCAACCCTCAAAGCTTCTCCGCAGCTCCTCATACGTATTCAGATCTTTCCTCCAGTGCCCGTCCCAAATACGCTGCATCACGATGGCTGCAAATCTTCAAGAACCCGCCCAAGACTTGAATGGCCATTTCAAGCCAAGGTACATTGATGTGCGTCCAACTTGAACACTCTTGCTCGAGATCTAAAGCTGATCCTATGTTATGCGTAGTAGATTGGCATAAATCTCACCGATCCGGTTTACACAGGTGTTCATCATGGCACGAGGCGTCATGAAGACGATATGGAAGGCGTGCTTGAGCGGGCAAGAGAAGTAGGCTGCCAGAAGCTCATAGTTACTGGTTCCGACCTCGAAGAGTCCGAGAAAGCGATTAAATTATCCAAGGCACATCGTGCGCTCTTCTTCCCCACCCCACAAATTACTCACCAAACCAACAGCTTGTCATCTAGCTGGCTTCATCTACAATACCATCGGCGTCCACCCGTGCAACTGCCTTCAATTCACGAAACATAAATCCAGCGGCGACATCTTCCTCTCACAAATCAAAGCCCTCGCACTCTCGGCAAAAGAATCTGGACAATGCGTCGCATTTGGCGAGATAGGATTGGATTACGATCGCCTTATGCTCTGCCCGAAAGATGTACAGCTCGAGTATTTCGCCAAACAACTCGATGTCGCGATCGAAATCAACCTGCCACTATTCCTTCATTCGCGAGCCGCGCACGAAGATTTCAAAAGGCTGCTGAAAGAGAGGTTGGAGAAATTGCCGAAGAGGGGCGTGGTACACAGCTTCACGGGAACAGAACAAGAGATGTTGGAACTGGTAGAGATGGGCTTTGATATCGGTATTAACGGATGTTCGATGAAGACAGCGGAAAATATTGAGGTTGTAAAGAAGGTTCCGATGGAGAGGATACAACTGGAGACGGATGGACCGTGGTGCGAGATGCGGCCAACTCATGCGAGTGCGGAATATGTGAAGGATATGGGTGAAGAACAATGGAAGAGCGTGAAGAAAGAGAAATGGGTTGAGGGCTCAATGGTCAAGGGCCGCAATGAGCCGTGTATGATTGGGAAGGTTGGTTGGGCTGTGGCGAAGATCAAGGGCGTGAGTTTGGAGGAGCTGACGGAAAAGGCTTGGGGAAACACTGTTAAGATGTTTGGCTTGGGCGAGAAGTGATTCAAGGCGTTTCTCTCTCATCTTTTGAGCCATTATGATATACCCATAGAAAGACGGGTGCTTTCATTTAGGTACAGAGCAGCATCATGTTACACAACTGCACCATAGAGCTACATTTCAGGTAGATTAGAAATGGCAAAGTTTTGCCTGCTTTGAGGTGTTGCAATCCTTTATGTCTTTCCAAGAATGTTTCGAAGATCTGTGCTGACGAGGAAGGCATTCGAAATACTAAAAATCCGCAACCTTCTAATGAGAAACCGGCCCCTGCAAAGGTTGGCAAAGTCCTTTACGTACGCCCGAAGCCTCCAATTGTTTCCCCTTTTGTACTAGCCGAGACGTATAAAAGACTCAGAAGTGCCAGAGAAATACTTCGTAGACAGAAGATACACGTAAATTTTCCACAATCAAGCTCGAAATGAACGGCTCATTCCGCTGAATGATGGGCATGTGAAGGCTGCGCAAATTCGAGAGATTGGGACGGTAGATACACGATAGAATCACGAGCTATAAAGACCTGCAGTCGGCCAAGTTGATCATATAGCTTGCAAAGCGGTCAAAGACGCCCCTTCTCCTTGCTCTAGGGCTCCAAAGCCTCCTAACCTCAGCATTCAAATGCACCAAATCTGCACTCGCCCTAATCCTCCCTGCTAGTGCTACCATCCCATACGCTGTTCATGTCCCAGCGAATGACTGCTTCGCCCGCCCTTTACTAGAATACCCAACAAACAACACCGGCATCCCCGCCATCTGTGCCATATCTATCAACGTCATCTTGTCCCCTACCTCGTCCCCCCACTTCCGTCTCTTCCTTCCAGAAACATGGAACAGCCGCTTCATAGCATCTGGGAACGGCGGATTCGGACGAGGCATAAACTGGAATGATATGGGAAAAACCACGCTTACTGGCTTCGCGTCCATGTCACCAGATACAGATCATATTTGGATGAAACTGACAGCTCCTGGGCACTGAACAAACCAGAAGCTCAGAAAGATTTGGGATACCACGCCATGCACCGCTCCGTCATCCTTTACCAAAGCTATCAAGCGGCAATAGTGCTACTGTGAGATCAAGTACTCGTACTATTCAGGATCTTCCACAGGCCGACGACAAGGCCTTAAGGAAGTCCAAATTTTCCCTAAAGGCTTTGATGGTGCGTTAGTTGGAGCTCTAGCATGGCGGACGACGCATCTCCAGCCATGGAGTCTCCAGAGCGGTCTGCCAATTCTTCCTCTCAATGCATCACCGCACATCTTATCCTCACTATTCCTCATCGTCTCCGCGAAACATTCCGGCAATGCGATCCCCAATACAGTCTAATCGACGGCATCGTCTCCGATCCCTATTCCTGCTGTTTCGTTCCTGAGACACTGCTTTGTATGCCAGATTCGACTGCTACCGCTTGCATGACCTCTCCCAACTCTTGACTTTCAACAAGGTTTATAGTCATTGGAGAGATGTGATTGATGTTCGCTTCTAGATTTCTCTAAATCACTTTCTAAGGCTAATAAGAAGCTCCTTGTTATCAATTGCAGAAGTTTCGTTTTGAACCATCCCGATCATACCTGATTCTATCTCGCTTAATCAGGGAGCAGTCTTCCGATTCATCAGCCCTGTAATTTCGCTGTCAGCACTTCCTCAAAGCGGAGTCACTTCGGCGATGTTGCCCAAAGCTAAACCAACATGACTCTGACAGGCTGGGGATATGCTTATTTGGAAGCGCCAACCCAGTGGAGGGAACACGATTCCACATGAGAGGCTGAAGATTACGATTTTATTTCAATTTTATCAGAAATGAGCGGGTATTATTCATCATTCCCTAGATTGCGATTGCGCTGCGCCGGGAGTGGCCTATCGTTCATACGGGATTTTGAAAGTTCAGTCTGGTCTGACGTGAGCGGGAGCGGGAACGAAATAATCTCATCTTTCAGCTCTGGGATCTACTTAGACCTTTGACGTATAACTGCTTGTTTCCCATGTTATTTTATTCTTTTGCTTGCTGCTGGAGTTCGGTGTTTGTTTTAATACCCCTTTCCTTTTGACTTTCTTACTTTCCAGCAATCAGAATGACGAAACAATGGGCCGACAAACCCTTCAGCCTCGTGGCTACGCCTACAAACCCGGCTGGAGTAAGTTCACCATACACCTCTCACTCAAAGCCTCAAGGACTAAACATACACTCAGATCTCTGAAAAGACAGTCAAAGTAGCCACCACAATGGCACTGGCGCACAACGTCATGGTGCGAAATCTCAACGCAATCTACCTCCAAGCCGAAGGCGTCAAGGAACCCAGAGACATCGCCGACTTCATTATCTTCTGCCAAACCTGCTACGATGCAATCCACCACCACCATTCAATCGAAGAAGAGTTCTTCTTCCCCTGGATCGAAGCGTACACTGGGGAAAAGGGCATCATGGAGATCAACATGGAACAGCACAAGGCGTTTGAAGCTGGCATGAAGAGATTCAAGGAGTATACATATAGCGTGACTCCTGAGGCGTATGATGGGAAGAAGTTGAAGAGCATTGTGGATGATTTTGGACCGGCTCTCACGACTCATCTGAGCGCCGAGATTCAGAGCTTGTTGGCGCTGGATAGGTATGGTGGGGAGAAATTGGCGAAAGCTTGGCACGATTTGGATAAAAAGGCTATTGATACTATTGAGGATAAGGTAGGCTAATTACACTGTTTTGGGGTGGATGAGAAAGTTTGACTGATGGTATGCAGGGCCGCGTCTTTCCGGCTGGTCTTGGAGGTAATGATCGTACTTTTGAGGGAGGAAAACACAAGGACTGGCCGTCGTTGCCGTGGTTTGTGCCGTACCTTGTTAAGTATGTGTATGCGCGGAAGTACGCGGGGAGTTGGAGGTTTAGTCCTTGTACGGTTTTTGGGAAGCCGAAAGAGCTGCCATTTGTGGTGGAGAATTAATGATAGAAATGGGATTTGGGGAGAGATTTCATGCTTTAGATACATACTAATGTTGGGTTTTGGGACCAAACGGCGACATTTAATCTCACTTCTCCTGGCCTTCTAATCTCACAGGCACCACAAATGTTCGAAAGCAAAGGCGCTGTAACGGACGATTCACATCACGTGACAGTTACTGATACTCGAGTCCATCTCTTCCCTTCTCGAACTCTGAAAACTAATCAGCACTGGTCTTGAAAAACAATGCATGAACTACCAGGAGCCTGACGCCGTGCCATTTCGCGCATCAGAAAGAATGCACAGCAGGACGTCGGCCTTCACGTGACCTACATAGCCCATGTCAGAAATTGCTTATGTAATCACGCGCTACTGCAATCTTGATTATAAAGAGACTGGGACTTGTACTATTGATGCGAACTGATCAATATATCATCTCTCCTGTGTGCTGTCATTATTGCTATAACCGCTCTGACCTCTGCAAATGTGATAGGCCAACAAACTCCGCATTGCTGAGCTTCCATCACGACTTGTGAGAAAAATAGGACGCCATTGAGCCTCGGCAAACCGCTCGAGCGGGATTCTTGAAGTACCCTGTTTTCGCCACATCCTCGGAAATCTCCACTGACTTGGCTGAAACGATTTTCAGCCCTGACTGTTCCCCATGTTTCAGCCCTGAGGAACACATCTTGTCCCATCTTTCAAAGGGTTTGCGATATTTCTTCCTACCAGATATTTTTGAGGGACTTCCTCACCTGATATTTGTGGCAAGGAAACCTACCGCTCCTCATATACTGTGACGCCTTTTGATTGTAAATGGAAGCCTTGTTCGAGGTTTACTGTAAGATTACAAGTACCGTATTTATATTTACGCAAGGCTGTCCCTCCGCCGCAGGATCGTACGAATGGCCCCTATTAAATACCCTGGAAACGCAGCTCCTTTCCCGATCCAAGCTCAAAGCCAAGGACAGGGTAGCGTGCGGCACGGCACAAGAGGCTGGGATCGCTGAGTGATGGCGGCTCAGTATTTCCGCCTCGTCATTTCAAGATACCTTACGTCTTGCATCTTCCAGCTTTCTTTGCATCTCGATTGTATTTATCGCGATTTTGCAGCATGTTCACACTCGTTATGTAGAATGCATTCTGGTATTTGCCTAATGCTTCCTGTGAGAACTTTGTTCGTGTTGATGCAGGATCATGGCTTTTCAGGGGCACAAGTCCTGGACCCCTCTAGAAAGTGGTGACGGTGACTTGGGCACGCCAGACCGACCGGTTGACATTGCGCGGGAGGACTCTTCGTATTATGGCCATGGCGGCGGCCACTCCAGAGGGGATTCCTCGTTGCAATTGAGTCCATATCAAGATGGCTACGAAATGAACGATATGACCGAGTAAGATTCCAAACCCTAGCTGCCATTCATAAAGCATCCCAATTTGACAATTACCCCCCCTCCAGGCAGCATTCCAATGTCTCCTCCGCACCGCTTCTATCTGCCGAAGATTCTTCCATTCATAAATCCCCTTCGATTCGAGATTCAATTTTGACGAAAAGCTCCAAATTTAGACGGCAATTCTCTGGGTGGAAAGTAGGGGTGGTTGTGTGCGCTACAACAGCGAGCACTGTATGCCTCTTGAACATCATATTGACCATTTGGGCGGCGACGACTCATAAGGTCAGTGGGGGATTAGGATATCTATATACAGGCAGTTGCTCGGAGGTCGCGAATATGAGTTTGTGGATACATTTGGGAATCAATGCCATGAGCACATTATTGCTTAGTGCAAGCAATTGTACGCTTCTATTCCCAGTACTTGATGTCTTTTGCTGCATTCGGCTGACTATTTCCAGATACAATGCAAGTTATCAGTAGTCCTACTCGCAAAGAGGTGGACATTGCTCATCAAAAAGGTCGATGGCTTGATGTTGGAATACCGAGTACAAGGAATCTGTGGGGTATAAGTTGGGTTAGGATAATCATGTGGTCCATTCTCGCCTTGAGTTCAATTCCATTGCATCTTATGTGAGTGCGACGGGGAATAGGTGTTTCATAGTCTGGAGAAACCGCTGCTAATCTCTCGCGCAGGTATAACACGGCAATATTTGCGTCCACAACTGCAAACGCATACGGTTACATTGTGGTGACCAGTGACTTTCTCACAGCCGATGCCCTAGTCAATGTTACTGGCGAAAGCAGCTACAGCTACTCTCAGATAAATAAGGTGGTCCTCGATTCGATGCATACAGCCGCGATGAATGGGTCTTTGCTACAGCTAGACAACGCGGGGTGCATGGCCAAATACGCTAATACCTTCGTCAGCAATGTCCGCAACGTTCTTCTGGTGACGACCGACACAAACTCCAACAACAGCTTCTTGGAATCTTCTTATTGGTCTCCCAGTGACGAAATACCATATTCTTGGATCTGTGGTGAAAATTGGTCTTCGATGCCGTATCAGAATCACGACCCTGTGTGCACTTTATCGAAGGCTCAGGCTGGGGCAAGCAGTTGGTCTGTTTTGCAACATCCGATCAGCTATTGTTTGATCCAGCAGGTCGAGGAAGAATGCAGACTAAGCTTCAGTCTCACTATCATGATCATCGTTATCCTGGCCAATGCTACGAAAGCGACCATCATGATTCTGACTTGGTGGAAACTTCGAACTCCAACACTGGTCACGATCGGCGATGCAGTAACCTCGTTCCTTGATGATCCGGATCCGACAACAGCGGGAATCTGTCTTGCTACGAAGAGAGATATACAGAAAGGGAAAGGGCTGTGGAAAGATCAGGGTGCCAAACGTTGGATCCCAAAACGGCACTTTTGGTTCAGGGCAGCAAGCGTCAAGCGATGGCTTACTTGTAATATTCTGTAAGATTTCTTCTTCACTCCAAGCACTCCTGTACTGATAACATTCAGGTGCTGGTTCTTCATCATTCTGGGAATTGCCTTACTTCGGGCGGGCATGGCTGGTGTTGGAATCTACGACTTGACGACGCTGTGGCAACTTGGTTTCGGACAAGTTAATGCCAATGCAGTTGTTAGTATTGCACCTAGTGGTCTCATCGCAAAAATTCTGTTCGCCAATCTTCCCCAAGGTATCTTGTCATTCTTGTACTTGACCTACAATGGTTTGTACTCTTGTATGCTCGGAGCACATGAATGGAGTCTTTTTGGGACTCGTCGGAGAGCAGTACGAGTTACAGCCCCAGTGGGCAAGCAACGGTCGACGTATTATCTTCAACTTCCATATTGGTACGCGGTGGTAAGTTTCATCATTGCTTCCACGCATATCTTAGCACTAATTCGATATAGCCGTTACTCATCCTTTCCGGTCTGCTTCATTGGTTGATGTCCCAATCTCTCTTCTTAGCCCTCGTGGACATCGTCGACGACAACGGCGAGCTCGATGATACCGAATCAATATCTACAGTAGGATACTCCTGCATCGCCATCTTCTTCGCCATAATTGTTGGCGTGGTGGCCGTCACAGCAGGAGTTCTCAACGGCTTCCGTCGTTACAACGCAGGCATCCCTCTCGTAGGCAGTTGCAGCGCCGCCATCAGTGCTGCATGCCACCGACCATCTGATGACTCATCTGCCTCCTTACTTCCGTTGAAATGGGGATGTGTTAACGCAGATTCCGGTAACAATACTGGTCACTGCAGTCTCAGTAGTTTTGAGGTGACTGCTCCTGAAGATGGGCTATTTTATGCTGGAAAAGAAATGAAGGAAGATTAACTTGTTATTTGGATATTATCTACTTCCAAACTTCGGGAGAAACACGCTCCTACAATCGAACATTACCAGGCTGTGCTCGGCTCGCCTGCTCCGGAACTGGGGTCACCAGAGTGCCTTTCTCCACGGCACTCTTCATGTTCTCAAGGACCAATAACTCCATGTTTCGCTGCAAAAGGTCAATCAATCGTTCGATTTTCACAGGCAAGTCAACTTACCTGAGTTTCCTTAGTAGCAGTTCCAATGTGTGGTAATAGCACCACATTGGGGTTGTTCAACAACCCCTCATGGACCTTCGGCTCCTCCTCATACACATCCAACCCAGCACTGAAAACCTTCCCCTCATCTAACGCATCTACAAGCGCTTGCTCATCAATCAACTTCCCTCTCGCGGTATTAATCAAAATAACACCCTCCTTCATCAACGCAAATTCCTTCCGACCAATAATCCCCACAGTCTCCTTCCTCAAACTACAGTTCAAGCTCAAAACATCGCTTGTCTTCATCAGTTCCTCGAAACTCACGTACTTTGCACCCTTCTCAAGCTCTGGGGATAGGCGACTGCGGTTGTAATATTGGATCGACATTCCGAAAGTTCGGGCTCGTGCAGCGACTTCTCGACCGATGCCGCCCATGCCTAGGATCCCAAGGATCTTTTGCTGTGGGTCGTAGCCAAGTTGCGGGGAGGGTCCGCGCCAGTTTGAGGCGCGGATGGCGGAGTAAGGGATGTGGATGCGGCGGAGGGCGCCGAGCATGAGGAAGATGGCGATGTCTGCTGTGGCTGAGTTGACTGCTTTGGGGGTGTGTGCTACTTGGATATCTGGAGATGGGGAAGTCAGTAGATTGCATTACCGCGGGTATGAAATTGGAAAGGAATGAGACTGGCCTCTGGAAGAACACGCTGCGACATCGATATTGTCATATCCGGCTCCATTATGGCAAATATACTTCAGGCTTTGTGGGAGTTTCGCTACGAGCTCTTCGTCAAATGGACCCGTTAACTAAAGTCACGGGTCAATCGGCCAATCTCCTCTCAAACCTTGAAGCTCCCATTTTATATCAACACTTACAGAAGTCGACTCGTTACTCCTATAAATTGCCACGACATCGTTATAACTCCCATCCCGACACTTCTCCAGGAATTCTGCTCTTGTCGTTCCAGTGAACGTCTATTATCGACCTGTCAATTCAAATTCTCGAAACAAGCGTTTCGGGGCCTGGAGGTGAACAAACCTTCAATTCGGCAAAGCTAGAACATTCCTCCCATTCCTTCTTCACATGCGTGACGCCTCCAATCAACAACACAGCCGGTTTCGTGCTGCCAACTGAAGAAGCGGGGGAGCTGGCTGCCGGCGAGGCAGATGAACTAGTGGATGACATTTTTGCTACGATTAATGGCGGAACGATAAAGTATACGCTGTAAATATTAAAATCGGCGAGAATGAGGTGTTTCTACGAAAGAAGAAGGAAGAAGCTTGGTCAAAGAACTTCCCACCAGGCATCCTTCCACCAAGAAACGCGGGGTAGTCGTATCGGCAAACGACCTTTATCAATCCGTTCGGTCTGGACTCCATCTTCCGCATAACGAGGCAGCATCATCCAATCCAAGGTTCAATAGCCTCGTCATAAGACGGCGTTTGAAGGTATAACCTATTGGATGGGGATTTCGGGTCTAGTGCGGGGTCGGGTTTTGACGGGGCAAATAGGAGGCAACATAGGAACCCCGGAGTCGGATGGCTATTTATTCCTCCAACGAGAGATGGGGAATTTAGTAAGAGGTGGGCTGGACTGGAAAAAGCAATTTGCCGTCGATTTTGAAGTGCTTTTGAGTGTGCTTTTGATCCGAAGTCTTGCGGATGCCCGGTTCCTCTTTGGGAAATTGCCAGATTGGCTTATCAGCGCTTTCTACAGACACGAAGCACTCATGTTACTCAAAGAAAACCGTCAGTCAATCAATGTTTTCCACTCTTTATATCCAACTTTGTCGTGTTTGATTCCTGACAAGAGTGTATAATATCACGTGCAGGGCCGTTGATCACGTGGGTATATATTGTCTCTCTATTCTCTTCCTTGAGACTCCACCCTCAGTGTATGTAACACCGCTAAATGATGAACGTGAAGCAATAAAAGAGTTGCATCAAGAGAGACAAAGCACAGCCATTAATGCCGTAGTCACCGTCGTAAGATAGTCGCAATCCCAAAGCCCCCCTGAACCTCAACCCCCATGGTCGACCAAACCACGCCAAAACACCACTCACACAAGATAGGCTTGCAATCAAGATTGGAATCGTCCTCCAATTAGGTTGCTCAACAATATAGATTCCCCAAGCAGTGATGCCTTCACTCTCAAGTTTCTCATCCAGCTTCTTAGGAAGCTAATTCAAGCACCACTCGTGCAAGTGAACACCAGAATTGAAGAATGCGTGGAAGAAAATATTGTCAGGGAAATGGGCCCTCCTTTGGAGGGGCAGGGCATGTAGTGGTATTTGCGCTGCTTTGAGACTTCTTCCGGAGGTGGTAAGGAGGGAGTATCGAGAATTGCCACGAGGGGTTCGTCTTGTGCGAGGACAAGCTCGAACTGAAAAAGCGAGAGGTCAATGACCTGTGTGAGACAATGGGATATGACTACTTACTTTCACAAAGTGCAGCGACTTGGAAGTGTGGAAAGCAAGCAATCTTCGAGGTCCGACCTTGTAGTACTCCTGGCGCAACACATTGAAAAGGAGTTGGCTGATCCAGACGGTGGCCGGGTTGAGTGCCACGCAATATATGCCAGGTGCAGCGACTTTGCCGCATCTTTACAGAGTAGGAGAAAGCGTGGTTCCGAAATCTTAACTTCTTTTGTTCTTGACTCAGTTGAGCCCAGATGCAATTTGGCGTCAGGTAAAGACTGTAGAAAATCACCACCTCTCGAAGTATTAAGGAAAAAGTTGAGGTCTGTACCCTGGATTTTGTCTAGAATTGGTTGATTACCGCTAGAACTGAAAACCGGTATAGTTGGTGGGGAAGTTGTGCCGGCCGCTTTAATGAGCTCTTCTTCAATTGTCGCGCCCTCAGAGCCCTCTTCCTCTAGGAAATCACTATACACTATTTTACCACATGTACACATGTATTCAACTCTGCGACACCCTGGTTGAACTATTGGTCGGCCAAATGAAAGCCATGTTATACAAACCCGAGACAAGCCTTGCCATAGTAAAAGGTAGACCTCTCTGCCTCTAAAATGCTGTTCCAGAGGCAACGCAGATTGAGATCCCGTTTTGAGAAGTGTCTTTAGTAGACACTTCAAGGATCCACGGTTAGCTTCAACGATATTAGCTTACTGATATTTGAGGTACAGTAAATCTTCTAACTAGACAATGTGAGTATGAATTATTGTAGACAGGCTGAGATATCTCACAGCCGTAGTTGTTTGTTTAGTAGCCTCGACAGCATGTTCGAGCTCTCCGTTGCGAGCATTTAAACTCGGTAACAAATTTCCAGAGACCCCAAAGGTTCCTTCATACTTATGTCTGAGCGAGTTTGAGACCCAAGTTCGACTATTCATGTCTGTATCACCCAATTTTCGTCCGGACATGTTGGCGTCATTCAGACTGTCCAGCCTAGGGCCTGGGCGTGACAATGAGTCGATGTATTTTTTTAAACTCTCCATTACTGTCGTTTGCTGCTCCTGGAGCTTGAGAATCCCAACAAGGTCAGAGCCAATCTTCTGGAGCTTTCGCCGAAGCACGAATTCTGCCGTTTCAAGTATCTGCTGTTGGGTTTGTGGCATTTCTTTGAACTTGCCATCTCTCGTTGCACCTTTGGTCTGGTCCCAGAACTGCTCGAATAGGTTCATCCATTTTTGTGTCTTTCGTTGCCTAGTACATTGTATGCCAATACAAAGATTTCTGTACTCATAACTTCGGCAACTAGGTTAGAAAGAAGATCTACAACGTTCAATTGACTCCCATCGATGCCATTTTGGCGAAAGACAACTGATGAGCATTGGTTAGTAATGACTTGTGCAAGACCATAGACGGAGGTAATGCCTTGAATCCATGGGGCTCTTCATATGAGTGCATATACGTCGTAAATGTCGGATGAAAGGGTTACATCGGAATTCGAGGAGTCTAGAAAACACGTGATAATCGTTCGTGCAGAGAAAAGGCTGAGAATTGATGCATAGCTTCTGGAAGCCTCGGGTCTATCCAGCTGCAATGCCTTGACGCTTCTGAGGTGAGAGACCAGGAGGATGACCTAAGGGCTTAGTGGAATCCAGAACCCACATCCATAACTGATCTACGATAATATCACCCTGCTTCCGCAAAGCGATTCCGTCCGAGTTGTGGTCTGTTGTCTCGGCATACCTCATCAGGCTGTAGGCTTGACCAAGGGGTCTTTGAAGGTGTAACGCTTGTTTGCCTGGCCGTAGAAAGCCACAAATGGATTTACTTTCTTCAGACAATTCGCTTTCGATGCTACCTCCCTCATTGCTCTTGCGAGTGCAGCCGCTCGAAGGAGTAGTCGACCCAGCATTCTCTTGCGTAAACTCTGGGAAGATAGATTCTCATTCTTTGTTGTGGGAGAAAAGAAAAAATTTCTATCCAAAGCTTACAATGAGAGTTATACTCTGGGTTGGCTGCTGCACCTCATTCCTCAAGGTTGTTTTCAATGCATAAGATGGGCTTATCGGTTTACCAATTTCCATACTCTTGATTTCCGAAAAAAAAGTTGTGTATTGGTCTTCGACCCCACCCATTGCGCATACTCAGCTGTTGAAGTTCGAAAGGACGGTGGATCTTCTCGGTGATTCTTGCAATCGCTTCCTAAAGAATGTATGCCTGAGTCTTGTCACCATACTTTCACTATAACGTGACTTACCTGAGCCCAGAGCATGTTGTTTGCAGGGAGATGAAAATGTCGGATAACATTGTTAGGCACTCTATCATGAGCGGATTATGGGTTTCGCGCTTGTCAAAGAGGAAAGTCTCGAGGGGAATACTTTGGCAGAGAAACTCATTTGGACAGGAGGGTAGCGTATATGGCCCCCGTCCTTGTAGAACATCATACCTGCTTCGATATCTTCGATCCCACCGTCATGCGTCGGGTTTTGCACTTTGCCAAATGTATCCTCTTTTCGGGAATTGCTGGCTCTCCATTGGTGTAAGGTCTTCGGAACGGGCTCAGGAGACGGCCTTGCTCTGACATTGAGTCGTGGAGAGCAAGACGCAGTCGAGCGATTTGATCTTCTTGCCGAATGCGGTCTTTGCTATCCTCCGGGAGACCGGAGAAGTAGGTTCAGACTCTTCACCTCAACAGCCGTCCACGCCGGCCTATGACCCCTGGTAAATTTTCGAGCAACATTCATCAACACCTCGAAGATCTCCATGCTGATCCCTCCAGCATGGTACGTTGTGATCTGGTAGACCGAGCCCCAAATCTCCTCGGAACTGAGAGATGGATCGATTGCTTTGATGCTTTTTTCAACTTTCTGTTTTCGATTCCTTGTTAGAATACCTAACTTCTTAAGGGACGGAAGAATTATTCTTAGAATGGATAAATGGAAGTAGTACTTCAAAGGCAATGGTAAACTCGTCTTCATACTCCTTGGGATGCATCCCGTTGCTATCACGTGCAACATGACCGGATGTCGCCACAAGTCTTCGGTTTGGGGGAACGAGCACAGCTGCTGCGATCGAATACTTGTCCGATTCATCATATCCTGGGTAGTTTATCCATCGGAGACTAGTCTTAGAGGTCCCAAACGTTCCTTCTGAGTGCTTGATCCCGCCATGTTCTGTCGACGAGTGTGATGAGGAAAACAAAAGTTTGACTTTGGCTACTCTCAAGATCTGATATGGAATCAAGATTTTATTTTATACTAGAGCTCAGTAACTACCAGACTAGGACTCCTTAGTAAAGGATCCGAATCTTGTGTACTCATTGGTTTGCGATCACGAAGGGAAGAGACCAGTGGGGTTAATTGACACATGACGTGAGATTCTAACGTAAGATGGCCAAGGTTAAGGGTTAGCTATCAGCTTCCCTTGTCGGTTTAGTCGAGTGTTTCTGCCTATGCGGCATCTTCTATTTTCTATTTGACCACAACCGAGGTGAAGTTAGATTCGATTTGAACATGGAGGAACTCTGCCGTGCTATCGAGCAACTAAGCTGCATATTCTATCCTGATCCGAAGGACTGCGCAGTCCTCGATTTGCCATCCGAGGTATACTGCGACATCTGACACGAAACTACATTTCTGAAAACCATTGCAACTGAGGCTGAAAAAGGTGACAGGGGAAGTGATCTCGCCGCCAACAGCTGCTCGAAGTCTCGGACTAGACGAATAAACAGTCATTGCGAAGCTCACAACACCTGCACAGAGAGCTATAAACTTTTCTATTATTGTCTCAAACCCTATTCGACACAATCAACATTTGTTGTTGACTTAGTGGCATCTTCTGCTCTGTGGAAGAAAATGGTCCCGAAGGGCGTGACTTTGGACACACGTGACTAACATCCAGTACCAAAACACAACTTTGAGCCAACGGCAATCCTTCAACATCCACGCCCCATCAAAATCCTTTTCGTCCCCTGTCCTCTTAATATTGTTTGGGCCTACTACAGTCATCTAAGGGTTATCAAGTTGAATACCGACTGCAAATCTCCCCTACGGACTGAGTCCGCCTCCCCGACCTATGAAGAAAGCGATGCGAGGCGCACATGTAACGAGGCATCAATGATGTGGTTGTGTTCCAAATTTGACTCAATTGGACCGAGGTCCTGATAAGAGCTCATAGACGATAACTTGGAGAATCAAAGCGCAGGGTTCCTTGTTGTGCCGTCCGTACTTCGAAACAATTCTGAAGTTTCGCTGTTTCAACTCGGTCCACGGCAACGTACCTATTGGTGAATGACACAATCCCCACCAAGTATTCTTAGCCCTCTTGCGAGCGTATTGTTGGAAGTAGTTTCTCCAATATCTTCAAAGGAACGAATGAGTGGCGCATTTAAAGTTTCAGTTTACATCTGTCACTGTCAACTTCTTCGAAGTCTGTTTTCAGTTCTCATTAGTGTGACTGCTACTAACAAGCGCTTGAGCTATCGTCGATGTAGAAGGACAATATTAGCTAACATAGCCGTCGGAGAGTCTTGGTGTCTTCGCATGGACTTCTGAATAAAGTCGTTTTCTCAGCACCGGCGTTTACTGCCCCAGCGTAGCAAGTCTGACACTTCAACGCTGCCCCCAAACAGTAGCTCGTGAACATCCGATCCTATCTCATAAGTTGAACGCTACTCTCCCTTAACCTTATCTCAAAGTTTCTTTTCCGTTCAATGTCGTAGCATCATTACGTTCAAAGTCTCTTTTCGGTCACGGTCAACATGGGACGTTCAGAGAATATCCCACGTCATTTTGCTTTTGCGCGGTCACTCTTTCCATTTGGTGCCTTACTGTTTGTTGTATTCGTACTTGCACTTCTTCTTTCGGAGGTATCTCATTACTACAGATCCAGTCTTTTGGATGTTCAACCTTCCTCGCAGCTCGCTTCCTTAAAATCTGCTTCTCACCCGCCCGGAGAGCTGGCTCAAGGGCGGGAAGACCTCACTGAAATTCTAACCGCTGCGGCCGATTTCCTCGATACTCTTAGCACCAAGCACCACCTTCACTCGTTGAGCGGATTGAGCAGTGATTTGCGGGCTCATGCCTCAGAAGCCCAGAAGTCTTCTCTCGTTAAAAGCGCTTCGGGTTATCTGAAAGGTAGGGGCCTTCTGGATGGACTGGCAGGATTACTTGGAGGAGGGGCAAGCGGGGCAGGAGCAGCCGGCGGATCGAGCGCGTCCAATCCCCTGACGGCAGGAATCAGTAGTCTTCTTGGTGGCCTTGGAGGAAACGTTCTGGATTCTTTGGCAGGACCTGCACAGTATCTGGGCGATGGAATTGGTAAAGGGACTGCGTCAGGGCTGAAGCTGAACACCAATGCTGCCAATGCACAGACTACCGCAACGAAGCCAACTGGAATCAATGCGATCGCGGACAACCTAGGTTTTGGGTGAGTCGTCCGTGTTTGGATTGCATTGCAATGCTGCCTGGGCATCGGTTGCTAACAATTTCATCTACAGGTTGGCGAATTCCCTCGCCGGAAGTATAAATCTCTCAAGTGTCGCCCCGAACACACAGACACTTGCAGCAGCAGGTGGTGCTCTCGCCATGGGTCTTGGAGGCGGGGCGGCTTCGGGGTTGAAGCTCAATAATTCCGCCATTATGACTCCAAACATGACTGGAATAGCCTTGGTTGCCAACGACTTTGGATCCGGTCTTACTCAGTCATTCTTGGGCAATGTTGACTTATCGAAGTTGACAGCAGGAATGAATGTGAGTGCAGCTCAAGTGTCAGGAGTAGTCGATGCCGCTGGGAAAGGTACATACTTCGACCTTTGAAATTTACGGAGACTTCGCTGACTTTCCGTTCCTAGGATTGGGCTCTGGTGCAGCTCAAGGCCTCAAATTACCAGCCGTCCCCGGCACCGCTCTGGCGACAGTGAGAAAGCGTCAAGCTACAGGTGCTACGCCGGCACTAGATATCAACACCATAGCAGAAGACTTCACACAATCCCTCTCGAGTTCATTCCTTGGGTCAATCGATTTGAAGGGATTGGCCGCTCAAGTAATGGGAAATTCAACTGGAGCGATAGCTTCGGCTCTTGTCTCTGCTGGATCAGGTCTTGGGTCGGGTGCTGCCGTAGGCCTTGGTCTTCAGCAGGACGCCGCCGCGCCTGCCAGCACCGATGTGCCAGCCATCGCTCGTGGCTTTGCCTACCAACTTAGTTCGAGCTTTCTTGAAAATGGGACGCTCAACAGCCTGCAGAAGTTCATCACTAGCTCTGGGACTGGGAATATTATGGCAATGCTTGGCCCAGCAGCTCAAGGAGCAGGTAGTGGAATTGGCCAAGGCGTCGCTGTCGGTCTTGGTCTACAGGGAGCCAGTACAGCCTCAACACCGATAGGTGGAGATGTTGCTATGGTTTCGCGAGATTTCACCTTTGGGCTCACAGATAGTTTCCTTGCCAATGGGACCGGTTTGAAGCTCATACAAATTGCAAGCGCTCTCGCCGGAAACTCATCTTCCCTCAGTCTCCAATCGGTCAATATCTCGAAGGCAGCTGAAGGTTTGGCACGCGGCCTCGTGGATGGTGTCGGAGATAGTATCAATAATGCTGGAGGCTTCCAGCAAACTCTCAGTGGAGGCAATGCCACGGCCATTATGGCAGCCTCCTCGTCTAGCCAACTTTCTGCTGGTTCCAGCGCCTTTAACGATTCGACTGATGGTATTGCTACTTCGTTCGGTCGTGGCCTTGGTGGAGAAGCCGCGGTGTTGGTATTGCAAGCGTTCGGCAAAGGGCCAGCAACTGCCCCAAACTCAACATCAGCAGACGCGGTAGCACTAACCGCACCCACCTCTCTGTCGAGCAATACATCCGTTCTCTCAGCTCGTGGACTCGCACCTCGAGTTCCAAGATCCGTCCATCTCTACCCTAGCACTCCAGCTCCAATCAGTAAGAGGGCGATCGACCTTTCCGGCATCTTCGTGGGAGCAAATGTCACGGCAATCGATGGCGTCCTCCAAAAGAGTATCGAAGCACTCACATGCGAAGGCGTCGGTGGTCTCATCTCAATATTCACAGGTCTGAAAAAGAGTAATACACTTCCCTCTGGCGTTACCAGTCTCAACGGGACACTCCCAAACGTCACCTTCACAATCGTGAATGAAGGCAACCAGTTTGATATCAATCCCGGAACTAGCACAATCAATGTCAACGGAATGGGCATTATCAGATTCGCATTGTTGATTGTATTTCACGGTAAGCATGCATCCATTATTTCTTCAACCTCCATCACTGACCGATTCTTGATAGCTTTGTTGGTCATCCTCGCTTACTTTATTGCGATCCCTACTGCCCTTCTCTTCCAACATGGCAGGGAAATCGCAGTCATAATCGGTAGGCCAGAAATCTGGACCAACGCTCCAAAGTGGAGAATAATTATCTGGGGCGCTGTCGTGATGCCACTATCCATCATTGGTTTCATCCTCGGCGTTCTTATCATCGGATCCGCCAAGCAATTCGCAACTGCTCATGGAATTCTCGGTCTCATCGCCTTCCTCCTTACCATTCTGGCTGGCACACTTGAGCTGCCAATGCTTTCTACCATCTCCAAAATTCGTCTTCTTCGGGGTCTTAATCTAGGTGTCCTTCTCGGACTTGCCGTGATCCTGTTCATCACAGGATTTGGGGACATCAGCAAAGTGTCATTGTGCGTGACGAATGCCATCATCCCTGACGTGGCATTCTTGGTTATTGGAAGCGCGACGATGTTGAGTTTGGTGAGTGGGTTGACGGTGGTGGTTATGAGGTACCTCATTCAGAGATGGGTCGGGCGGAAGAGGGAGACGCCGTTTTGGGGGGCGGATGAGAAGTTGAGTGGGGCGAAGATTAGGATTGTGAGGGACGTGAAAGACTAGATTGCATATTTTCTGAGCTATTCTGTTCTTGTGTATATACATTGTAGACCACATTTAGATATCGGAGTAAAAATTCATGATGTATTCGTCAGGTTACTTAAGCCATCAGAGAGGCCTTTGAACTGGATACGACGTAACCCCAACGCAAACTCGTACTCGGATTGTAAAAATAAAAACTCTTTCCGTTTTTCCCTTATGAGTATTATCTTGTCCATTACTCGCCTTCCTCCTCGCCTTGCACTTCAGTCCCTTGACTTATTCTGCCACAGGAGATTGAACAGGTGCCATAGAAACGATTATCTCCTCCGATGGGCTAGCAGCTCTCATGGTAGGGGCTCCAGACCCCTCACCTAATTTACCAGACCCTGTATTCTGCGCCTCTTCGTTCGTGTCCTTCATCAATTTGCACCCTGTACCGTCATCCATCCCCGATCGACTCAGTAGCAGGTTTCGGAATATCTTCCCCCATCAAATTCTTCAAAAGCCACATAGTCAAAGCCCATACCCGCCTGGGTGAACCAGAAATACGCAAGACTGATCGTCATTCTTTGACACCTCAAAGTCGCTGCGGCATTGGGAGCACGGCACAAACTCAGGCCTGGGATGGATGATAACGGTCCATTCGCGTTGTTCAAACCCTCCTCAAAATATCTCTCTACCGCAGCATCAGTGTCCTCCCCAAATCTCGAATATCCGTACCCACAAGTTTCTGAAAGACACACTTAGTGGAGGGGCCGTTGATGAAAATGTAGCGCAGCATGAAACGCAATGGCCAGCGCTCGAATAACCAATGAATCGTTTCAAGCTTGCAGTAAGTTACGTTGTAGGCGACGCGGCATCAGGTTCAACAAAAACATCTTGGAGTTCTGTGTGTCCCGAGGTTTCTCCTCTCTTGAGAAAGTTATTGGCGGAGCATCAACTGGAGGCGAGGGCGGTTGGAGCCGCAGACGAAGCGTTCTATTAATGGGCGATTCCGCGCAACATCGAGCGGATGATTTGAATTCGGAGTATCTGTATTGCGTGATCCAGGTGTGTTCATTTCAGCGACGGGCATTGTTGTTATGAGAACCCTGATACTGAGGTACATAAGGCGCTAGTACAAAATAGGTTTCGAAAGCTTCAATTCAAAATCTCTACCCCCCTCATATGAAGTTCAACCCTTCCCTTATATATACAGATTAGACCTAACGCTTCGGTCTCCGATGACTTCTCGGCTACCGAATTCGGAGCTCGTACGTCTCACCAGATATCACCGTACCTGCCAACAGGCATCTTGTCCACGAGAGAGCGATAAAATCCACCAGTCAGCTCAGATGGGTTCGTAGCTGCGATTTCGGAGAACATAGAGCAGTGATCACGCTGCGTTGCTGAAGGGTGCGAGGTAATTGCAATTCAGTTGATGAGAATGAATGTAACTCTTTGAAATCCTGTGTTTGATATATGAACATTGAAAAGTGGAAAGAGGAGGATGATGGTATGGTGAGAGGTGTCGATGGAGTTGATAGACGAAGACTGAATACTAGCGGTGTAGAGAAGATCTTTGCGGAGCAGGTGCATAACGTCTGCTAAAAAGTCCTTAGAAGCCGAATGTTATGTGCCGGGAAATCGAGTGGTATTTACTACTCAAAATCTGGTTGCAAATACCCAGCGACGCAGATTGTTTCGAAGGATTAACAAAACTCGAAAGTTGCAGAGAGAAAGGACGACACACTCCTGTAACCAGATCCATTAGTTTACACGTCTTCAGTAAAATGCTACAAGCTTAAATTTTGCTGATTAGGAGTTGAAGCCCAATTCGAGAGATGTGTGGGCTGAATAGCTCCTCCACATGTTCATAGCGTCGAATATGTCTAATCCCTTGACCTTATTAACGATTAATTCTAGGTGAACTTGAGGGATATGCCGAGAAATAAAAGGTAAATGAGAATTTTTGTCATGATTCAAAGTATACTATTTTAGCTGGATTTCCATACTGCTATTCGCAAGATAGGGGTCACAGACAGGAGAAAGCGCTAGGAACCTCGAATCATTGATTGTGGCTTACACCTACAGAGCCAACTCCATGCTAAAAGTTGGAGAGACTCCCAAAATCACTTTCGAAAACGAAAACAAGTTCGTTGGTTCCTTCGAGATTTGTGATTATTCAGTTTGGTGGTTGTCTAAAGTTACTTGACCACCCGGAGCACGCACCCATTGTCACCTAACGAAAGGGGTGGTCTTTTGCGATCCTTCTGCAGAAGCGACAAGAACCAACAGAGAGACTTTCTGTAAGCATTCATGCCCATGTTGTCATGTATGGTGTCTGCCTTCCTGAGAAGTCTGCCTGTTTATATAGTGTCGTCCGACATTAAGCTAAGACGCAACCGTGAGTACTAGAGACGATTCACTGCTTTGACAGTGAATTTGAAGAGGTGGGCTGTTGTGAATATTTCTGGGAAGATGAGATCTTCATAGAATATATCTAACAGTTTGGTTGTGCAGCATAAACTGTCTCCTCGAAATTTCGAGAAACAGAAAGAACTCTGATCCACAACCCAAGATTGCAACTCGATCACTTTATTCACTCCTCCCGGCACAATTTCTGAGTGCAAAGGGATATAAGTATTTACGCCGAGAGTCTTAACTTTTGGGGACGGCGATGTAGAAGAGCTCGAGACATCATGGGCGTCGTGCTATTCCTCGTCCTTCGCTGCGCCCCTCGCAGCTTACTGCCACTGTGATGGACTTGCCAGCCATGCAGTTGCGGCTGCCATCTCATCAACTAAGTAAGGGGATTCTGGTTGTCGATACCGTTTTCGTTGTTGATTCATTTCCCTCTTCAATTTCAATTTCGTTGTCGATTCCTCTACTCATTCTGAGAGAACAGAACCCCGGAAAGGAGTAAGCGAAAAGGTCTCGACCAAATTCTTATAAAAATTGCAAAGGCTCCGCACAACAAGGGAAGTAATTCCCCGCTCCCAACCTCCCAACTCCTACGCTGCTGGCGTGTGAGATACCTAGTTTGGAACTTCCTTAGAAATGTCCTGACTGGTCATATACCGTCCGATATCGAGCTAGGACGAGACGCGATGGCGAGGGGGTTTTTCTGGACGGAAGGTGATTGAGATCGACAGCGAAGGAGCGACACTTGACTGGATTTCGTCTTCCATCGTCTGCATCTAATTGAAGCTGGATTTATCAGGACGAATAGAAAGGAACTTAAAGATGCTCCCCTCAGTTGCTAAAAGCAAATTGAGCACTGAGATTGGGGGTCCAATCAGAGGAAAAATAAGGGTCAAACTGAGGACGAGTTCTTTGGATCGGGAATGCGTTTCGTAGACCATGTAAACCAGTATCTAGTCATAACAACAAATGCTGCTCTATCGCAGACCGGGTATGAAAGAAACACCACCGCCTTTATTGCACCAAACTGCCATTGATGAAAGAGGTAGGAAGAGCTGCTTATAACTTGGCTTTGACGTCGTTAGCTAAAGCACTCGCCTCCTTGTTGACAACCACATCTCCAGATTTATCACTGTTCCCAAAGAAGATAACCTCGACTGTCAAATCATCCCTATTCCTTATTAGCAAAGTCTACCAAAGACTGAGTAGGAGACTGTATAGCGTACCGATATCTCCTCGAATACGGTGCCGGAAGCGTCAACAACGCACACACCATATCCTTATCTTTCCCACCCAAAGCATTCCTCACCAAATGCGTAGCAACATTCTTATCCTCGACCACAAACCTCTCACTCTCGCCCCCCTTGACACCCCACTGCTGCTGTCTAATAGGAGTCTTCTGACCATCCTTCTCTTTCTTCCCCGTACCCTGCTCAACCGGTAGTCCCCTCTGCTGACTCGTAAACATACTCGCCCAACTCTTACCGTTTCCATTCTCGGATTGCTTCTCAATCCATTGCCCGACAAGCCCGACGACCTCTTCATTCGTGAGCATTTCCCACAGTCCGTCGGTGGCCATTACTACGAAATCGCCCTTTGAAGGGTCGATTTGGGTCGTTGTTACTACGGGCTCGGCGGTTACGTAGGGTGGGGTTCGGAGGAGTTGGGAAGGGGTGCGGCCGAAGAATGATTGCTTCAATCGCTCGGAGACCTCGCGAGTCCATTTGTAACTTGCGTCGCCGAATGCTCTTGATGGTTCCAGTCCTCCAAGTACGCGGCCATTCTTGATGACGTTCTCCTCGCCAGGATGCAACTTTCTCATTCGTGCCGCCTCGTCGGGATTACTACCCGTCTGATCAACACTCAATGGGGTAGCAACCCATTTCCCCTTCTCGCCTCTGCGTCCTAGAACAGCACGCGAGTCGCCAGTGCATGCTACGCGGAGGAGCTTGGAGTTGCTATCGTAGAAGGAGAGGAGTGCGCAGGAGCCTGAGAGAGCGGGGGCCAGAAGCTCAGCGGCTACGAGCTTGGAGTTTGCTTTGAGGACTTTGGAGACGGATTCGTGGACAATTTCATTGTCGAGGCGGGTGAAGCCGGTCTTGATTGCTGCCTCAATCGCTTCCGGTGAGGGTGTGAGGGAAGGAGTTTTGAGGGCTGCGGTGTAGGTTGCGTTTAATTCGCGGGCAACGAAGCTGATCAGGACTTGTCGCAGTTTAGCGGATGTTGTCCAGCCTCTGTGGAGTATTAGCATGTATCATGTATGTTGAGAGAGTGACATACGCATGGCCATCGAATACACCCCAAAACATCCAATCGCTAGTGGGGTTTGCAGCTGCGTGGGCAGTTGGCAATTCAATGATCTTCTCCGAATGATCATCCTCGATAGGGTCATTGCTGGGTATCTGAACCACATCGTATCTCACAACTCCCTTGCCTCTACCAACGAAATATGATTCCTCATTCCGTCTCAACTTTTGCGTCGCTTGCTCGGGAGTTAACATCTCCAACACTTTCCTCCCAGCGTCGTCTGTATCTTTGGAGATCGGCCCGTCGCCCTGAATCGCACCCGTATATATGGAATCCGCACCAATGATTATAGCTTTCCTCTCGCTCTCGGGTAAAGGCTCTCCATTCGGCGTAGGATTCGAGTAGATAGGAGTAGTAGTCGAGAATCCAGCCGCTCGCTGTCCCTTGATCAAATCCGTTGCGTTTCCCTTGTACGCATACCAAGCTCCATATCCCACAAGGCCCGAAAAAAACGCGACTGAGAATCTGCGAAAGTACATGGACGACGAAGCCTTATGCGTGGCGATTATCTTGGAGGGCGAGGGTTTGGAAGGCGGAGCTGATCGAGGAGATGCGAAGCGCACTCCTAGTGCATAGTTCGAGGATTGGAATCCGGTCCGACCTCTTTGGGAGAAACTGCGTGATGGTGCGAGACGCGCAGTCCGGAAGGCGATTACTGCTGCTCGACGCATCGGATGGAGATGTAGGGAGTCTGAGGCCTAGAGTTTCGGCTTTTTTTTTTTGGCGATAGCGGGTGAGAGGTGCCACTAGGCTGAACGATGATGGGAGAGAGGAGATGCTCAACAACCGCAAAGAAACAAAGGAGTGACAGATTTCGTAAAGGAAAGTGGGAATATTATCGAATAGTAAAGAGATTGAATCTGCGTCGTGTTTCCTGGTGGTTTGTGCAACAACGGCCAGCCTCATGATCTTTCTTGGTGGTCGCGTGTTCCTGGTGAACTCCAAGCGGAATTCTGCCGACCAAATGCGTCATTCGCCGAAAAGAAAAACATAACTCTTTGATTTACAACCCTGCCATGCACAGTTTATTAAACCAGGACGAATTGCGCATTTGCTGGGGTTGAAGTTTTGCAGATTTGCTAGCATCATCAGTCGTTGCATTCAAAATGTCGAGCAGACAACTACGAAAGCTACAGCAACAACGGGAGCTGGAGCGGGCCAGGCTTCAAGCAGAAGCAGAGGAGGCGGAGGAGGAATCTGAGGATGAGCCTGTTGCAAGTGCGCCCAAATCGAAAACCAGTCTATTTGCAAACCTCGCTGCTCTTGAGGACGAAGCGGAAGATGAAGTCGGGGACGAGAAGGAGGCTGTTGAAGGTCAACACGAGTTGAGCGATCCGGAGCCCACCCGCACCCCCGCACCCAAACCGAAGAAGTCCAAGAAAAAGAAGAAGGCGAAGAACAAGGCGAAGGAGAAGCCAGTGGAGGACGGGAGACACGAGAATGGCGCAGATGAGATCGATGCAGCATTACGAGAACTTAACGTCAAGCCAGCCTCGAACCCCTCTGCTGCTTCTTCCCTACCTTCGTTGGATCCAGAATACGAGAGAGTATGCGAATTATTAGGAATCAACTCCCAACATCTGAAGGTTGCCAATGAGATGCGGAACTTGTTTGGAAGAACAGCTGTGGACAATCATGATGATGCTGGAGGCCCTGTTGGTCGAGGCGCTAGGAGAAGACAAAGGGCACAGAATCAGCAAGTTGATTTGGAGACTGCGCTGAAGGGACATCATGCTCCTGGAAAGGGGCTCTCGGAACTTACTCTACGGCGGAATAACTTCATACAAGGAAAGGAAGAATGGCCTAAGGGAACTACTAATGGTCTCACAATGGCAGCAGGCGCAGGGAAATCTGAGGATGGGACGATGGAGTTCAAATATGTGCATGATCAAAACTATCAGACTCTACAGCAAGCGTTCCAGCAATATGTACAGGTAGGGGATCCTCAAAACCTAATTGGGCTTCTGGTCCGAAATCGTAAGTCTCTCTTTCCCCATGCCCTATTTATCTTGCTCATAGAACCCAGCATACCACATCTCCCTCCTCATACAAGTCAGCAAAATCGCAAAAGATCAAGGAGATCACGCCCTATCCTCTGATCTCCTTGAACGAGCACTATTTACCTTTGGTCGTGCAGCATCCTCTGCTTTCAATGCCAAGCTTGCCCAAGGCAAAGTACGCTTAGAATTCGCACGGCCCGAAAATAGAGAGCTGTGGCTGGCAGGATACCAGTACATCAAAAGTCTCGTCATGAAGGGAACATACGGCACTGCACTCGAATGGGCGAAGCTTCTCCTCACTCTGGATCCAAGTAAAGATCCATACTGCATGCGCCTGATGATTCATCACCTCGCCCTTCGAGCACACGATTTTAAATGGCTGCTCGATCTATACGATTCTAAATGGGGTAAAGACTGGAAGCACGCAGGTGAAGATCACAGCCCTGCTATTTATCATGTCTCGCCTTCCCTAGCTTTCGCGGCATTACAACTCCGAGAGGGAGCAAAATGCAGAGAACTGCTCTCAGACTCGATGAATAAAGTCCCCTGGTTATTCTTCCGCCTCTTCAAAGAGCTAGACCTCGATGCCCCGCCTTCAATCTGGGGTATAGAGCCCCGTACCGATGCCGAGACCCTCTTCACCGAAATCTACGTCCTCCAAACCAAAGATCTATGGAACACACCTGAAGCAACAGCATTACTCATGGAAGTCGCTCACACAATCCCCAAAGTCGATCTCTCCAACACTCCCACAGTAGACAATTCTGAGATGACATTGGATGTCGTCAGATTTGTCTACCTTGAAAATATACCTGCGGTTATGGCTTTGGCACCAAGCCACTTACTACACAGAAGCAACAACTCAGACGCTGATCCCCTACCCCCAGACATCAATATTTTCTCCTACGACTCCCAGCGAGGCGCCCTCCAAGAATTCCGTGGAATGGGTGGCAACTACAACAATCCGTTCGCAGCAATCGGGCAGTTCCTTCCCGGCATGCCCGTCTTCCGTGATATTCTCCAACTTCCAAGAGCACAAGGGGAGGATGATGGAGAGTATGATGCTAGAGTGCAGAGAGAGGCTAGGGAATTGCAGGATATGATTGAGGGGGAGGCTGGTGCGGGAGAAGCTCCGCCTCCGGGATTGTTGCAGAGGCTTTTGACGAGAATGTTTGGTGGGTGGAGGGGGGACGATGGGGAGAGTGGTGAAGGGGACGGGACGGATACGGAGGATGATATGCCGGGGTTGATTCCTAATGATGGGGTTGAGGAGGATGAGTATTGGAGTGATGAGATGCCGCCTTTGGAGGGGAGTGCGGACGAAGAGAGCGATGATGAGATGCCGGCTTTAATGCCTTAGCATACAAGGTCTTGGAGCTAAAGTAGAATAGACAGCCATCAACACCTCCAGTTGACACGGCATTCTCAACATCCCATCTCCCATGCCCTACTCCCATATTGCCACCACGGGCTGATCACGTGCCCTCTCACCAAAACCTCCAACCAGCCCATCTCAGACCCCTAACTCCTTGAAACCTCTCAAAACCCTGTCCCCGTATCCATAAATGCCAGACGGCGGCCCGTTCCCCATTCCCATTAATGAAGTTCCCGTTCCGGCGATTTGTCGTGAGCAAGTTTCAGATTCGCTTTGCGCTTCTCGAACCGAGAGAGTTCCGTCGCATTTCTAAGCTGTGTCACTGATCACGCAAACTCCCATCCACTTATTCCTTTCGAAGACGACTACAAATACCTCCTCACGAACCCCCGAACTTTTCTTGAAATTACGATCACTTCTTGCGAACCTTCAAATCTTTTCTTCGACTTACAAATACCCCACCATACTTGAACAAAGCAGACACGCACAATCGCAATCATGTCCGCAGAACACACCTACAAATTCAACGTCAGCATGAGCTGTGGAGGTTGCTCCGGCGCTATTAACAGAGTGCTGGGAAAGCTTGATGGTATGTCTTCTCTTCTCCCTTCCCATGACACTCCATATCCCCATTTTCCCACATCCTTTTCTCTCTGCGTTCTATCCTCTCAATGATTCTCCGATGTTGGTACTTGCGCTGATCACCCGCCTCACAGGCGTCAAATCCTACGACGTCTCCCTCGACACCCAAACCGCGACCGTTGTCGCTGAACCTACACTCGCATACGAGACAGTGCTGAAGACTATCGCGAAGACGGGCAAAAAGGTCAATTCTGGGGAGGCGGATGGAGAGGTCAAGAGCGTTGAGGTTTTGGCTGAGTAGGCTATTTGATGGAACGGAGGATGGGCCTGGGCCTGGGGAGAGGAGGGGAGGAGACTTGGGCAGATGGAGGATTGGTTTGGGCGTTATTTGGGTATGATGGGTTGGGAGCGAAGACAATCACAATGGCAATGAGTTCATGACACATTTGGGTCATTGTGCGTGAGTGAATGTGCTTTCAAATACTGCGACTGCGATTGGGCTAAGCATATATGGCTCTTCGTTGAGTGGCAACGAGAGCCATGCTATAGGCTGGCGCGAGTGCACAGGGGGTGTTCTTGATATTTGAGATGGCCCCCAATGTACCACGCATCGTTGAATATTAAGCATACTCTGCACGGCTTTCTGCTTCCCTGCTCATGTCTTATGTTAGGCCAGTCATTTCCGACCTCCTTATCTTCCAGCAGTTTCCTCGTACGCAGAGATTAAATATTCCATTCCTGTTCCTTTCCCGAGACACACCTGTTCTTAGTTCAAGGGGGTGCACTTTTTGAAGGTGCATCACCTTCCTTTCAAAAACGGCCTCTCACATCCCGGGTATTCAAACTCCTCTTGTCCTCCTAGTCTTTCACAATTATCATAGAACCACAGTTCATTAAAAGTTTAACATCTTACCATCTTCCCACGTTCAGATAACGAAATAGCCCCAATCCACCCATTTTTCTGGGTAGTACTCGACTCTGAGTGATCGTTGGTATTCACGCTAACAGCATCCCAGACATCGAGACAAATAGAGCTCGAGCGGAATACAGTATTCTCATCAAGCGTGCTTACCATACGGGCTCTCTGTAACTATCTTCACGAAAAGTATGTACTTAAATCCTAATAATCCTCTCGCAAGCCTCCAGAAATCTTCAAAGAGATTGCTTGGGAGAGAGCCTTGCTTCGAAATTTCGACCTCGGCCACAAGGCTACGACGGCACTTAAGCTTCCCACTGTGGGGTCGTCCACAAGTTCAAAATCCGAGCTGGCCCGGAAAATTAACTACCGCATTTGATGGCCCGAGTTTTGTGAACGAAATTCTGAAAGCGGTCGGTTAACGGCTGCTGTGGTAAGATTTCGCACTGCTAGCCTGTGTGAGATTTAAAAAAAAAAACAAAGAGAGAAAAAAGATGGGAGATTTCAATGGAAGGTTACATTATCACATTGTTTCCCAAGGAAAATAGAGCGAAAAATTGAATGCCATTAGACATCATAACTTTGCCTATGATAAAACCCCAAACGTCGCTGAGTCGGCAAGGCTGAGTAATTGCGAATCAGTAAACAGCCTTGCATTTCACACGTGATGGTATCTTAACCGCTACCTCGGCTAATTTGCTCTGTCCCCCGCAATCTTACCCCATGCTGAGCCGATAAACCAATGTGGAGGTAAGAAATGGAGTCTTATATCAACAACCTCTCCGCATGGCTGCTGACGTTTTGTACAATCTTCCTAATTGAACTATCTTTTGATCTCTATTAATAATATATCCTTCTCGTAACCACATCTTCCATCAAAATTTACCAAAAACCGTTAAAATGGTCATCAAACGCAACGAACCATGCTACGTCCTGGGCGTAGGCATGACCAAATTTATCAAGCCACGAGGAAAAGTTGATTACACCGAGCTCGGTTTCGAGGCTGGCATCAAGGCCATGCTTGATGCGCAAATCAACTACGACGATGTCGACCAAGGTGTTGCATGCTACTGCTATGGCGACTCCACCTGTGGCCAGCGAGTCTTTTACCAATTCGGCATGACCCAAATCCCAATTTACAACGTGAACAACAACTGCAGTACTGGTTCCACTGGTCTGCATTTGGCGCGCAATGTTATCTCCCATGGAGGCGCTGATTGTATCTTGGTCGTTGGGTTCGAGAAGATGATGCCTGGGTCCCTGCAGAGCTTTTGGAATGATAGAAGTAACCCTACCGGTACTACAGGTGAGATGATGCGGGTTACAAGAGGCGTAACCAATGCCCCAGGCGCTGCGCAAATGTTTGGGAATGCTGGACGGGAATACATGGAGAAGTGCGTTTACCCCACCTCACTCTGCCCTCCCCATTCTCTTCATTTTCAATTCTAACATGTGGATGGCAGGTATGGAGCAAAGAACGAAGACTTCGCCGAAATAGCCCGCATTAACCACGAACACTCTCAACGAAATCCCTACTCCCAATTTAAAGATGTTTACACCCTTGATCAAATAATGAAAGCGCCCATGATCCACGAGCCCCTTACAAAGCTGCAATGCTGCCCCACATCCGACGGAGGAGCTGCCGCCGTTCTCGTTTCCCAAGACTTCCTCGACGCCCGCCCACACCTCAAAGAACAAGCCATCTTGATCGCAGGCCAATGTCTCGCTACCGATGCTCCCTCCCTATTCTCTCGCTCTTCGATTGATTTGATGGGCTTTGAAATGACGAAGTATGCTGCCCAGCAGGCTATGAAGGAGGCCAATGTCACACCTGCTGATGTTAAGGTCTGCGAGCTGCACGACTGCTTCTCGGCGAATGAGATGATCACAATCGATTCCCTCGGTCTCTGCCCACCAGGCAAAGCCCACGAAATGGTCCGCAACGGAGACATCACATATGGCGGCAAGATGGTCATCAATCCCTCCGGTGGCCTCATCTCAAAGGGCCACCCACTCGGTGCGTCTGGTATTGCGCAGTGCGCAGAGCTCGTCTGGCATTTGCGCGGATGGGCCAACAACAGACTGATTAAAGGAACAACTGTTGCGCTGCAGCACAACCTGGGCCTTGGAGGTGCGGTTGTTGTTACTGTGTATAAGAGAGCGGATGGGAAGACAGCGCAGGAGGTTGATAGCAAGACGGTCGCACAGAAGACTGGTCTGGGGTACAATCCTGCCGTGGAGGCAAAGGGCTTCACGGAGAAGCAGGCAACGAGTGTAAGGAGCAAGACGCATTCTAGTGCGTGGGCTTTGGGGGATACTGAGACGAAGGTTGAGGCAAGATTTTAACTGTGGATGAATCAATGTATGATGAGGTTGACAATATAAGTGTTATGTTTTTGGTTGATCTTTGGCGCCGACGTTAGGCCCCTCAAAGGTTTTTTCTTTGCTGTAAAGTGCCCCGGTCGGTCTACTCCGTATTCCTCTCCTCATTGTCATGTGATCTGAAGAGCGAGTGTGCTCTCCCTCGATGCCGAATGCTAGTCTCATTGATGCTCGAGTTTCATAACACACCGCCGATACACCCTACATCTCAGTGCTACGTCACCAATCCATATCACCCAACTGGCCATCTCTTCTTTAACACTTCCCCACCTCCTTCCCTCTTCTCTTAATCATCCTCTCATGAATCAACTGCTCACCAAATCCTTCCTAGAACCCTAAACCACCTACACCACTCTTTATCCAATCCACCACACACCCTGGATATCCATCTTCCGAGAATGCTCATGTGGCATTCGAACCACAAGCATCTCGTGGCCGTAATGTGACGGTAGTCCTTACCAAGTGGTGGGACAACTTCTCGGCAGCACTAACGGCGAGGAAGGACGGGGCAAGTGACTACAGTGGATATCCAAGTGATTTGAGGAGGGTGATAGGTGGAGGAGATGAGGAGGGTGGGGCGAGCCTGAGGGATGGTTAGTGGCGTATATTTGGCGGTATATTTGGTGTGAGCGTGTCAATGGTGAGAGAGGTTAGGTTGGTGCTGTGCTGTGGATGTTTACAGTACAGGGATGACTCGGTAGAAGTGAATAGGATCTGTGCTGAAGGGGTAGGTATCTATGCCGCCGTGGAGATATGTGGTTGGTAGAACAGTTCATAAAGCAATCTGAGGAGGGATGAGAGAGAGCGCTTGGGAGGAGAGATATTAAGAAAGGAGAGAGAGCGGCTGCATGATCATATTTGTAAGTTTCAACTTTTAGAGATCATGGTCTCTATTTTTTCCGAATCGCTGACCAGGAATGAACGATTGCGATGTCCTTCTAACGCAACCACACCACTAAGGAAGGCGCATCCGCTCCTTCCACTTCTTCTCAACTCGACATAAACAGTTCTTTTTGCGGGTTCGTCAAACATCAACATTACAAGATACCAACATTTGTACACAACAAAATACATCGTTACGATGGCGCTCGAGAAGACCACAGACAAGGCAAACCATTTGAAGCCGTGCAGCCTCATTCGATTCCCAATATCATAGGCGTGATAAGCCAATCATCCCAGCCTTTTTCGACAACAAGGAAATCTATCAGGTCACCAATCGTCGTAGTCGCAGAGTCCGAATTGGAACTCACCTACAGCTCCAAAGAACATGAGAGACCATTTACAGCTCTAGATTTCCCTGCTTGAGTATCACACCCGTGGGTAAGTTTGGATGCTTCATCCGGTTTAATTATTTGGGATTCCTTTTAAAGCTAACGAGCCGGTTCTTCTAAGGGCAGTTCACAGAATCGGCCATCTCGCAGACCCACATACCGCAGCCTCCTCCCTCATGCCTTGCTGTTTCCAATCCAATGGCTCACATCGCATGAACGATCCAAATCGGCACCCGGCACACAATCCATACGGCCCTCCGAACCCCTCGCAACAGATAGACAATTTATATTCGCAATACTCGCTCCTCAATCCATACTGTCAACTGAATGGCTCACAACAGATGAACAATTCAGCCGACTACGGATACGTTCAACTGCCGCAGCAATACTTCACGCCGGCGTACAGTTCATACCCTGTGCCTCACCCACCTGCGCCTCTCTTTCATGGAGAGGTAAACTTTCAGCCTTCTGGCCCTGGAAACCCAAGAGATGCCGTGCTGAATCAGAGTTGCTTCCCTTCACAGCGATGATATGAATGCCACTCATGAACAACCTACAATCGTTCACCGGAGGCGAGAGATTCAAATTGCAATCCGGATGCACAGCTTCTTGGCCGTAGTGGGAGTGAGAGAAGAACCGGGCAAGGGACTGATAATGCCGAATTCCCTAGATTACCCAAGGCAAATTGTCTACTGTATTTGGAACCACTGGCATTCCTCAACTGACTTTCCGCTTAAGATGTCTTTAGAAGAGGCGCGGGCAAAGATGATATGGGAGTCAAAAATGAAGGACAAATGGGCGGAACAAACGCGAGGAGATAATCATTCAAAAGAACCCAAGAGTTCCTGGCCGAATTACTCAAACATACCAAACGATGAAGAGATCTTGAATCACCCCAAAAGCATCGATACCCGAGGTTTTAACAAGGAGCCGGTTCCGCTGGTAAAACTCTATGAGCACCCCGGAATTACGAGCACAAACATTCGAAGGAAGCTGAAGGTAATTTAAAAGTTAATATCCGAAAAGGAGTGGGAGCCGTGGTTGATGTGGCGTCTCTATATGCTTTCCAAGAAACCCGAGTACCATGCAAGCCTCAATCGTTCACGCCCTGGAAGAAACGGAGAGGAGTTGCGATTGCGAGGCAGCGATACAGCCTTGACTATTATTATACCCGCAGACCGGATTGAGCTTCATCCGTCGAAAGTCGAGTGGAGAATCGCTCAAATGAAGTAAGCAATTCGAATCTGGATGGTGCTATAATCCGGCTGCGAATCATTCAAAACGAGCTGAGCACTTTAGAGAACGAGGAATTGATTAGAATGACCAACGAGCTCGCAGCATTGAATAATTGAATTTCTTTCTTAACTGCCTTGAGTTGTGACTTTCTAATCGTTCAATAGAAATGAGTGGTTTCATTGAGTACTACCTTTCTAAACCAGCGAGAGACTCCTAGGGAGTTATCTCTAATTCGTCGAATCTCCTCGTCGGATGCGGAATCGGTCCTTGTAATGGCCTGCTGACACTCTCTCAATGATTGAGCATAGGGCGGGTCCCCCCCCCCCACAAAAAAAAACCAAAAAAAAGGACGTCATATTCAAGCCCGGTGGAGTCTCAACCTTGTCTCCTATATTTGAATCCCGATCCCACACCATACAAGTGTAAGCGAGACTCGATGCGACCTCCACTTCCTCATCCCCAACGAAACTCAGCAGCGGAGAATCTGGATCCGGTGGATCTCCATCTCACCAATGAAGCAATCATCTGTTCTAGAACCCTGCGACAATAAATTGTCGTCTATGTCATCTATGTGAATACTCCTGTGACCCATGAACGTACGCCCGATTCTAACCCTGATTAAGTGTGAGCCGGCCATCATTTGAGCAGTGATCTCGTCTGCTAGGTTGCTATCTATCTCGGCCTCCATCTCCTCTTCCCCTTAGTTGGGATGATAGGCTTTGTACACTTGCAATGCGCCCTCAATACACTGTATCAGTCCAAGCAACACAGTCAAAGCTAGGATGAGAAAACCAGCAATCCAGAAGTTGTACCACTGCGAAGGATTCCTGCGATCTGCCCATGCTTGCTTCAGTGTACTTGGCTTCGCGTCATCGAATGCTTGCTTTAGAATTACCAGTCGGTCGCGCCAGAACCTATAAGTGCGGTTAGTCTTTTCACGGTTTGAGGAAATTTCTAGGAAGAGAAGTAGATCGGAGCCTCTCAGAGGGACACGTACGCGAAGTTGTCAATAATTCTTTCTTCCTTCGTCAAAGGCTTACAGCGCACTGCTTCGTTGTCTAGGTGAAGTTCGATTTGCTGCTTGAGGAACCAAGAAGTGGTTTCTCGGTCATTCAAGGGAAGAAGAAGGCCCAGTGTCCTGATAGTTTCCTCCATCAACCCATCTGGGAAAAGGTCGCTGTGGTCAAAGTCAACGTGGGCCGATACAGAGCATCCCACTAAGAAATCAACGGCAATATTGCAAGCAAAGCAAAAGCAGGACCATTTCACGTACCAGTCTTTCTGAAAGTTCAAGAATGATGCATGATGGAAGATTGCGACGCCGGTATCGTCGTCTCGCATCCGCAAATGATCCAGGAGGTTGCTCGTCCAGACTATCCTGATGCCAGCTATTCGTTCAATATTCCGGGCATTGAATGTCCTGTCAAGCTCAACAGAATCCTTCAAGACATTATCCCGGCTGAAATGAGTACCCAAAGAGTCAGAAAGAGGGCCATCCACCCAAGCCAGAGTCTCTTGACCTGGCATCAGCACGTTTCTGAAACCCCCTATCTGTATCATCCCCAGAAGACGCACAGCCAAGTCAATGATTTCCGAGGAAAGTTTCGGGCAATCTCCCTCAGTGGCTAACTTGAAGTGTGCATCCATTTCTGCTCGAGGCTTCCCTTTTTGGATCATTTTGGCAATCTCCACCACGTGACTGAAATTCAAGCTCAAAACATCGTAACGATCCCAGTTCTGTAGGGCGAGCCTGCACTGCTTCTCGAAGTACTCGAAATATGTATCGATGGGAATCTTACTCCAATCGACGCTTGTACTTGGGGCTGTCCAGAGTTCATTTATAATTGCCAGTTTGCAAAACTGGCTGAGCGATTGACGAGAAAGACTTTGCAGTGGATCATTCAAGGGATTGGGATCCGGCAATGCGGTTTTGAGAGCCATGTTTCCGAGACTTCTCAATATTCAAACTTTGAGGCCGGATTAAAGAGTAAAGGAAGGATGGTTGTGCTCTTAAGAGATCAATTGAGTCGGAAGAAAGCCACGGCTGCTGCGCCACAATCCCACCCATCCAACGATTGCATCTCCAGCTGCAGGCCTCCTGCACACATGCCCACTCAGGCATCACGATAGGCTCCGATTGATTAAGCTGGCCCGCAGCTTGACCCAGGTAGACGCGAATCAACTCGGCGGGCAGCCGCACCCTCGGCGTATCGTAGACAGCGGAGGATACGTTTGAAGATGGATTGCAACCGACCCCTACCCACGAAAGAGCCGCCTAAACTCGAACCACAAGGCACGAGGATGCTAGGAATAATTATGGCAGACGCAGATTGATAGAAAGGATTGATAAAATTATCAGTAGCCATCAATCTTATCTACCGGCTGGAATTCGAACCCTACCATGTTTTCGACATCCTCAACAGCCTCGTCGTCCGTCACGGAGGCACCGCGCAGAATGTTTGTGCCAACATGGACTTGGGCGAAACCGACATGGCCAAACCCAGAACTATCGATTGGGAGGGAATTAGAAGCGCTGGATGGATCACACAAATGTTGGGAGACAATCGGACCTGTCCTTGAACTCGAGAACAGTATCTGGGACGAGGTCAAGCGCTTGCTCGATCTGCGATGGGGCTATCTCATTGAGGGCGAGCGCATTGTCGACCCTCTGTTATTTAGGATGTACATGACTGGTCGTCGAAAAGAGGAAGCCAATCCGACATTGCTGTTTAGCTGTTCAAGAGTGCAGCCTCGGAAAAGAGCCAAAGAAGTAGTGAAGCAGAGTAGGATTCTCCAGGATCACCCCGCTATTCGATTAGCACATAGCAAACGACTCCCTCAGGCACTGAGGCCGTTCCGTCTACTTGTCGGACCCATGAAAGGGGTGGAGCGTAGGGGAGCTGAAGCATTTGGGGAAGTCTACTGCATTTCGCCTGTGGACAGAACGTGTGGAGTTCCAGTTTGCATGAGGAGAAAGGATGGATCGTTTCGCAAAGCTACGATTGGAGGCATCGTTCAGCTTGACGACATATACTATGGCCTTACAGTCGCACATACTTTTGTTGATGATGGGTTTGAAAGTACAGAGGAAAGCGATGAAGACTTTTCAGACATGGAGTGCTCATTTGGTAGCGATGACGACCTTTCAGGGCCCAATGAACGTGAACGTGCTAGTCGAGTTGAGGAACCCCAAAGACACTCTGGCCGTAGCCTGGGACATCGTGGCTCGAGGGGATTCTCATCGTTTCGAACAGCGACATTGTCCAAAGCCTTGCAGCACATTGACGGTAGGCTCTGCTTTCACGCGAAAGAATCTCACTGACGATATGCAGAGGATCAAGCAAGCATAAGTGTTGTAGGGAATCTATTCCAATACTCAACGCACACAGGCCTTGACTGGGCACTCATTGAAATCGACAACAGCCGAGTTGATCCAAAGACGTGCAACGCTATCACCCTCACAAATGAGTATGAGGAGAGGACTTTGTGGCCTCGAGCTCTGGTAACCACGGGACCTGCGGAGCGAGAAGTATTGGCTATCACTGGAGACAAGGGTGTGATACAAGGTTTTCTCTCGCAAAGTTCCATGTATATGCGCACTGCGCAAACCCGTGGTTTCCAGGAGCTGTGGACCGTACATATGAGATCTGGTCTCGGTGAGTACACCATGATTACGAGCTGATGCAGTTACTAATGTTGTGCTGTAGTCGAAGGAGACTGCGGATCATGGGTTGTTGATCGTGAGAATGGCCAGCTCTATGGACAAATCGTTGCGGGTCACCCAGGGACAGGAGTTGGGTACATCATTCCAGCATCACAAATCTTCGAAAGTGTCTGGCATACACTTGGGGATGCTTTGATTCTGCCTTCCGGGATCTCCGCTAAGCCAGCCGCGTCCGTTGCCCAGGCACTGCGAGACCTTTCTCCCCACCGCGGATATTCACCCATACCGCGAAGGAAAACTACGCCTTCCCCGGGATCTCTCATTTCAACCGTTCCAGATGATCCGCGCCTAAGGATTCGGGACGAATTAGAATACATCTTTTCAGACCAAAATCTGACCAAGGACTTTAGACTTCGATCATACATGGATTCTCAAGGATTCATCGCCATAGTTCCCCTCACTTTCACTTCGAGATTGAAGAATGTGAACGCAACTCCTGGTCTCGTACATACCGTTTGTGAGAGCTTGCCCTTCCTGGAAATAATAGTAGGCAAGGATGGATTTGATCGTGTGCGAAGACGGTCCGGTTGGGCAAAATGGGTGTTGCCTTATGAGCAGAGAGATGTGTCTCTGAGGATATCGGATATTGCTGAATATAAAGAAGAAACTTACGATCTTGAGGCAAGACCAAGGGAATGGGAGAAGGGATTTGATGATGTGTCAGGAAGCATGGAATCGCGCAGCCTCGCGCGCTATGAATACGTCAAGGCAGAGCCTTACAGCCAGCCTTTAAAATTCGACAATGGTCGCGAGGAGTATACCAGGTATTCGGCGTCGAAAGAGGAACCAAGAAGAGAGTCGAACCGTGGTAAAGAGCGCGATGCTGCCACTATTGGTACCCCATATGAAGATCCAAACGATAAGGCTACCGCAAGAATCCTACATCGGAATGAGAAGGACGCGCGAAGGTCCGAGAGACGAGATCCCTCACCAATTGATCCAGGGCGTCCCGTGTATACGAGGATGTCGAGACGTCATCTGTCCTTAGAGACCCTGCGATTTCATGGAATTAATTATGAGGTTAACTTGGTAAGATGAACCGGACCATGAAGTCTTTTGACAGCTCCACTGACGCAGTTTGTTATAGGCGGACCCTGACTATGTATTGATTAAGCGATGGGTTCCGGAACGTGAGCAGGATGCTCTTTGGGAGCACACGCGCCGAATTCGTTCCTCAAACATTTCTTCAAGGCCAGGTGATGAAGGAAGGCGAAATGAATTCCCATCGCAACCATCATCAGGATCATTCTCCGAAACGGACTCAGAACTGGAAGTGGGTCGGAAGGAGTCAAAAGCTCGGGGGGGCGAAGCCCAACAAAAGACTAAAACCCGAGCCAGTGGTCGGAAGCAGAATGTTCCGATTACCAACATACATCAGGAAGGACGTCCCGCCACCTTCCCTCATGTCGCAGATGTTGGAATAATCGCGACTCAGCAACCGGCGGCCTACGATCCATTAGCCCACCAACCGGGAGTACCTCTCCCGGAAGGCTGGATTTCACATCTAGATGAGACTTCTGGAAATCCTTACTATATTCACGTCCCAACTCAAGCTGTACAGTGGGAGTTTCCAAGCGTTGGATCATTGTCGCAGTATGGTCGTGGTTTCTCGGGTAGCAAATATTATGCAGCTGAAGTCGACCCAGCCATCGAGGAAGTGAAGCTTTCCCGAGATGACCGCGTACCTTTCAATAACGTATCAGACTCAAAGAAATCACGAGGAGTCAAATCGAAGCAGTCAAAGTCATCAAGCAAAGGATCAACGAACGCTAGCGAGATTGGCTCAGAGACGAGTCCGGCAAAACAGAGAGCAAGGGACTCCAATGCGAACCCGAACCCGCTGTGGACGTTTCTAGCTGGAGGAAAGAAGATATGACAATCACGACATGGAATTTCGTTTCCAATTAAGGATCATTTAATGCTTTTTTATTACTCAGATTGCCTACCTTTTTTTAATCTTCGATATCTATTTCCGTTCTCCGATCGGCATCACACTTGTTCCTGACTCAGAACGTCTGAGACTCAGGACAAGAACTGACAATCTGTCTGGGACCAGCCCCAATTCATCTCATGCTGTACGGATTGCATCATCCCGCAGTCAATCTCCCAACCTACCGCCCTCTCGAAAGAATGCTTGATGGCGATCATAGCATCACACCACAGCTCCCGGTGTCTTACTAATACCGCTACCCTTAGTCATATGTCTTTCACACTTGCAAGGGCAAGCGCCCCACATTCCGCACGAATAGACGTGCTGAAACGTATACACTACCTCATGCAGCAACACGGCGACATATTGATGTGCAAGCTGCTGATCTTTCACTCCGCGAATTGCGAAGTTGATGGTGATGTCTCTAGTATACTTATTGAAGGCTCCAATTTCGGCATTGAAGTTCCTCATCTTCTATACTATGAGATCTTTGAGGTGCACTGCCAGAGAATTGAAAACAATGCGATGTCGAAAATCTGCATTCACTCGAGGAGGAGTGCGGGAACGGGACCTTCAAGGCTGTAGCATGCTTGCGGTCTGCGAACGAAGACTTGTTGGCTTTTTTTGAGTTCGCTAGCATGGGAGCCTTTAAGTTGGAGCCTAGAGTGCGGTCACTTGAGGTGCATCATATAGCCCAGGGAGTGGGTCTTTCTGGTGGGGAAAATGGGGTGGGCTTTCAGCCGAGAAGCCTGGATTGTTTCAGCATTCGTGGTTAAGCCTTTGACATACCTGTTGTAGGGAGATTCCAAAGTGCTTCTTCTCAAGTCACTAACGTTAGGTACAATGGCAATAAAAGTCTTCCTCACCGATCAATCAGTTGAATTTATATTCAACCAATCTCGCACAAAGACGCATTGTTCAGCCAGAACCGTCGAGTTGAACAAAACTCTCTCTTTGGTTTCTTCAAAAATAGACACCTACATGGGGTAAAAGCTCTTCGTATGGATTTCTTTCCAAAATAAACGCGGGCATGAGTAAGCTACCCTTATTCTCAGTCATCACCTTTCATTGGCGCGATATGCGATAGGTAGTTAAATATTGGCCCGCTCGTGACGGTCGCACTTTCGTCCAATCATCACCGCCGATACCCCTTGCAGCGTTGCACGTATTCGAATACCACAGGCTTGCTAGGTTAAAGTGCGGGAACCAGTTGAAGCGAAGCCCACTGCCAGCCAAGCCAGCATTCAGAACTAATAATTCTTTCTACGGAGATACCTATTTTTTAATTCCTTCAGCCACCACCAACTACGAACAAACTTTCTACCTCTGCTCTCAAATATATTTCCACGCAAATAACTTGTTTATTATTGAGAGAGACTATCCACGAACGATTGTGAAGTCGTCCCACTACAGATTCACTAGACTCCGGCTTAGGGAACCGTTGCATCCACCCGAAACGCGGCGGTGGAAGTCGAAGGCGACATCCGCTCAGGAAGACGGGGGGCAATAATGATCATTCAAGAGATTAGCCTCGCTACCAGGAAGCCATTGAAGGTGCCTAAGGATAATAAGAGATTGAGAGCACACACACCGAAGGTTCGAACAGGCTGTATTACCTGCAAGTAAGTCTATCAAAGTTGAACCACAGCCTCATGGACAATTGAAAAAGAGGTCTCTTGAGCAATAAAACAAAGCGCCTAACAGATTTCTAGAACCAGAAGGGTGAAATGCGACGAGGGAAAACCAAGATGCATTCGATGCCAGAAATTCGGCGATGAATGTGGGTACGCTCTTCCCGCTCAACGGCAGGACAAGCACTTGGATCCAATCCTGCTTCGGTCTTCCCCTACGAGTGGGAAAGAAATTTATCAACTGAAAGGCTTCATTCCCATCTATCCCCGAAATTCTTTACTCAGCTCAAGCAACCCTTCCGCTGCTGTTCCGGGGAATATCACCGAGCGACGGTATTTTGAGCTCTTTCGAGAGGAAGTTGCCCTCATTCTCTGTGGCTACTTTCAGGCACCATTCTGGACTCGCGTCATTCCACAAGCATGTCACCACGAACCTGCCATCAGGCATGGGATTGTTGCCTTGAGTGCACTTTACAAGTCATCAGAATCTACCGGCAACGGTGGAGATGCAAATGAAACACATCGAAGGTTTGCTTTCCTGCAGCAGAGCAAGGCCCTTCGGTACCTGCGTGAAAAACTCTCCAGAGGAAACCAAACCGCAAGGCTGCCGCTGATGGCCAGTTTAATATTTGTTTGCTTTGAGAGTTTGCACGGAAACTGGGAGACCGCTTTGCAGCAACTGTCGAGCGGACGAGACCTCTTGAAACATTCTCAAACAGTCGGCGGAGAAAAGAAGACAACATCCAGAGTGCCACCAAACATCGAGCCCGAGATATCTCAAGCACTGGAGCGCCTGGAGCTGGTTATGTTATCGTTTCTGGCCATGAATCCCGTGTATGATCTTCCAGTTCCCGAGGAAGAGGACTACGAGGAGTTGAGGGAGAAGATGCCTGATCAGTTCGGGGCACTGGAAGATGAGTTCCCAATAGTCGTCAAGGCCGCTACACTTGCACTGAAGCACTTCGGGAGGGCTGTTCGATTTACTACATATGTAATGTCTGACATTTCCTCGAATTCCGTCGCACAAGAAAGAGAACAACTGGAAATTGGCTTTCAGCTCTGGGAGAAAATCTATGAAGGTTGTAACACGGCGTTTCAGCCAATTCTGGGGAATAAAAATATCAACATTATGAGCAATGACTATTTAGGAGCTCTTACCCTTCATATTCAAGGAGAGGTTTTCAATACTATGATGTTAACATGTATGGGTTTGGAAGAAGAAGTCTTTGATTCTTTTTTGAAGCGCTTCCAATACATTGTCAGCTCATCTCGGTTTCTCCTGGAAGCAGAGCAGCAATATTGGGGAAAAGGAGAGCCAGCGTTAAAATTTGGCATGGGGCTCATTATTTGTCTTTACTATACGGCTACCCGATGCCGTGATAGTGCAGTGCGGCGTGAAGCCATTGCTACTCTCCGGGAGCGGCCATTCAGATGCGGTGTTTGGGACAGCTTGGAAGCTGCAAAAGTTGCGGAATGGGTGGCAGATCTGGAGGATGATGGGCGTGACATGAACGGATTTGTCCCAGAGCAGTGGCGAGTGAGGATGCATACCTTGAAATGGATTTTAAAGGGTGGCTTTATCCATGTGGAATGTATGCAGGGACCACCTGAAGGCCCTTTGGATCTTCAAGAAGCTACTCTCTTATGTTGATATTGCATGACAGACGCACTCCCAAGAAAGCACCCTCGACTGCGTTGTCGTCTGTCATTGAAGAATCAATGATATGGCAGACCATCGATTCTGGTCGATACTACAACCAAATCTAGAGTTGAAGGAGTTATGAACTCGCAGGTGAAGTTGAGTCATAACTATGACCTTGCACTTAATATTTAGGGAAGAAATTTTAGAGTTCTAAGAAAACCGCCATATTATCCAGCTAGTGAAGAAGATTTCCTGTGCACAATTTACGGCCAATATTTCTCTGCAAATTTGCGCCCCTTTGGGTCCATTCATCGTCCATTGTCTTCTGGTGATCAAAACCATGATCCCCAGGCTGTAAGCTAAGAAGAACAGGCACATTGGGAAGGACTTTTTTGAGCCTGTTCACAAACCCAGTCGCGCAAATCGGTTGACATTGAACGAATTGAACGTTTAGTTTCTTCTTCCTTGATAGCTCAGGAAAGCAAATGGCACATACCATAATGTCTTGATCTCCATGCACTACCCAAATTGGTGGCATTGTCTGCACTTGAGCTATCGTCGCCATGAGATCAAGCACCGGGTTGCCCTTCACTCCAAAGAATCTCGGCAAATACGGCTGTTGAAAAACACACAAGCAGAACTCCCACATATCAGATGGCTCACAGCCAGTCCTAATCTCTCCAGGCTTCATATTTTTCAGTTACTCCCTGATTGTCGCTTCAGCCTGGCGAGGTGGCGGCGGTCTTGTTCCCATGATCAGTCTCGGTCTAGGGACTTTTAAATGAGGTACGTCGAAATTGAGCGGTGCAGAAAGAGAAATCATAACTTTGATGTTTGACCATGGAAACATCAACGCAGACTGTACGACGAGGTAGCCACCGGCACTGTCACCAGAACAGGCGATTTTAGAAAGATCTTGCCGGGAGTGCTATGACTGAGAAATGGAGGGTAGAGTTCTGTGGAGTTTGGAGACTACCCTGTACATCGGATACTAAAGGCTAATATGACATCAAGAAAAAAAAGGAGGGAAAGACTTAAAAAAGGGGTGTCAAGAAGCCAAAGAAAGACAATAAGATCAAAAGCAGGTAGATAAATGGGACAATAGGAAATTTTTTTTTATCGTTTTGGAAATTAAGGACCAAAAAAAAAAAATATTTAAAAAAGGTGCATAGTTTTGATAACTGGATTGCGAAGCATGGTTGGGTCAATCCTTGGACGGTCCATAACGATTCTCGTTAATCATCGTAGCTTAACGAGATGGTATTTGATCAAAGTTGGAATTCTATTGTGCTAATATCAGAAGAGATCAATCTATTGTTCAGTTCCTCGCGGGCTTTGAAAACATGTACCTCTAATCCTCTAATCCTCTATCCCCTCGCAGCACCCGCATTCCTACCCTTAACGCCCCCGCCAACTCTCTGCCCAAATCCCCACCCAATCTGATTCGCAACTCTAGCTTCAACACCAAGTTCATCAGCCCAATCCCACACCAATCCCGGATTCCTCTGAAACGCTCTCGCTACAAGAACCGCATCGCCCTTCCCCTCCTTCAATAATTCCTCAGCTTGCACACCACTAGTAATCATCCCCACAATCCCGACTTTCGTCTTCTCCGCTCTCCCACTCTCTTCCAACGCCTTCTTCACGATCTCCGAGAACTGTGCCTGATATCCCGGTCCCGATTTTATTTGCTGCTCAGACATGAGACCCGCGGATGAGACGTCGATGAAATCCACGCCAAGATCAGAAAGTGCGAGGGAGAGGATAGCGGCTTGTGCTGCGTCCCAATTGTCAGGGGAATCTGGCATCCAGTCGTTACCAGGGATGCGGACGAGGAGGGGCATAGTTTCGGGGATTGCGGCGCGAGTGAGGGCCGCGAGTTCGAGGAGAAGTCGCATGCGGTTTTCGAGGGATCCAGAGTAGGGAGCGGGAAGACGGTTGGTTAGGGCAGAGAGAGAGGAGTGTAGGAGGTAGCCATGGGCAGCGTGGATTTCGATGACCTGGGCTTTGTTAGCGACTGTGGTTGGAGGAGGGGAGGGAAGCGGGAGAGGAGAGGAAGGATGGAACTTACATCAAAACCAGCTTTCAGTGAGCGGTGAACGGCGGAGATAAACGCGGTCTTGAAATGTGCGATGTCTTCTAGTGTCATGGCGTGTGGGATGCAAGTATGTTCGTCGAAGGGAACGTTGCTGACGCTCATAACTTTGTCGGGCCATCCGCCGACCTGAACAATCAAATGTCAGCTGCAGAACTTCAATGTTGGAAGAAATTTTCGTTTTGGGAAAGAATTACATCAGCTGTCGCTGCAGCTTTCCGATCGATCCATGGTGCAACAGTGCTCGCTTTCCGTCCTGCATGCGCCAACTGAATAGCAATATGTTGATTCTGGCTATGCGCAAACTGAACAATCCTCCTCAAAGGCTCAATTTGACTGTCTTTCCACAGTCCAGAATCTTCAGGTGTTATCCTCCCCTCAGGGACAACAGCCGTCGCCTCCACAATCGTCAGGCCCGGCCCGCGCTGGATGATACCTCCCAGATGCGTGAGATGCCAGTCTGTAAGATGTCCATCTTGTGCAGAGTATTGACACATGGGAGACACAATGATGCGATTCTGAAGGTGCAGACCCCGTAGCTGCAGGGGCTGGAAGACCTTCGGGAGGGCATGGCTGTCGGTTTTGCTTATGGCTGTTCCGGCAGGGATATTCTGCTCAGGGGTGAAGTAGCGCCGCTCATGATGGCTTGCTTGGTGTAGCTGTACGTGTCTGTGAGGATGGACTTTGGGGGCTCCAACGTTCTTGAGTGGGTTTGAGGTTCCGTTGGGGGTTCCGTTCGGTTTGGCGTCTGTGGTCAGGCTCTTGTGAGGTGACTTGGTGTTGACGACTGTCGAAGGACATGTGCAGTCTCCCATTGTTTCAGACATTTGCGCGAATTGAAAAGAAGTCTTTGAATATGATGATTTGATGTTGTTAGTCCCGACTTGAATGCTCAAGACGCACTGGCGTCGAGCACGGAACAAATATATAATCGCTTCATCGGATCACAGCCTTGTCGAGTCGTCATTCGGAAGCCTCCCGAATTCCAAGGCCAATATGTCATACTTCGATTATTAAGCAATATACTCTCCCTGATGACGCCTTTGAGGAGTGAACAGATTTTATGGAAGCTGCGGATTGGCGCGTTAGCTCGCCGAGGATGCTTACTCACCATGCCACTTCTGCAAGCGAGCGAGATTTCGGCGAGCGACAGGGGTCGGCGGCGAGGCTGCGAGGCTGCGAAGCTACTGCATTTGTATTTGAGGCTTGGTTCCGACGCTCCTCATTGGCGGAATGATGGTTTCAATATGGTCAAGTCCTGCACAGACGTGATTTCAGAAACCTGCTGAACAGCCACTTGCATGTTACATTGTGAGCAGATTGATGCATTGAGGGAGCCATGTTGAGGGGTTTCGGCGAAGGGGAAAAGAGAGTATAAGATACCAGCTGTTGGACTCGAAAAGCAGAACAACAATTCATTTCGATCATTATCATCAACAGCATCAACAGTATCTTATGCATAGCAAACTCGCTTCAATCAAACAGTTCATATCTCGACAAATCAATCGAACTCCCAAGCAACCACACATCAACTTTGAAACAATGGCAGCCGCTCCAAGAGTTTTCGTGACGGGTGTGTCCGGGTATCTCGGTGGCAACACAGTCATGCGCATCATGGAACAGCATCCCGAATGGAATGTTGTGGTCTTGGTCCGAAGTGAGGAACAGAAGAAAGTCGTTCTCGCCCGTTGGCCAAAGATTGAAGTCGTCCTCGGAGATCTTGACAATAAAGAGCTTCTTATCGAAGAAGGGAAGAAGGCAGATGTCGTGCTTCGTACGTGAATCTTAATCCTGAGCGGAATTGGAGACTTTTCATATGAGGGTATATACTAATCCAATCATTGATCAGAGATCGCATCCTCGGATCACATTCCGGGAGTCCAGGCTCTCATTGAAGGTCTGAGCCAGAAGAAGCCTGTTCCGGGTCGCTTCATCCACGTTAGTGGGACTGGGATGCTCAATGAGGTTCCTAATGGCTTTGGTGCGTCTCTGTGTAATTGTAGAGTTGATCTCGTGCTAACGTACTTCAGGACAACCTTCCGAGAAGGTCTATCATGACATTGCTGACTTGGTGGAGATCACCCTCTTCCCAATCGAAAATCACGTCCATCGTGATGTCGATATGGCCGTCCTTGCAGCAAATAAAAAATTCAACGTCCCAACTGCCATTCTCTCGCCTCCCTTGATCCATGGTGTTGGAAAGGGCCCAATTAAGACCAGGAGTATTCAAATCCCATTCCTCACCGATGCAATTCTCAGGCACGGCAAGGGGTTCCAGATCTTGGAAGGGCAGAATATATGGGATTGTGAGTGATGCTTGTCAAAGATCTAGAACGACCTCGGCTGATGTTCCAAATTTAGCACTTCACATTGATGACGCTGCGTCCGCATTCATCTTGCTCGTGGAAGAGGCTCTGAAGCCTAATGGAGGTAACGCCCAATGGGGCAGCGACGGCTATTATTTCGCTGAAGCGAACGAATTCGTACGTTACATTTGAACAAGAGATCTTGGTGCATATCGCTAATGATAAGATAGAAATGGGGAGATGTTTCCAGCGCCATTGCCAGGATCTTACACGAACAAGGGGTCATCAAAACTGGGGAGGTCGACAAGCTCACCGTTGCAGAAGCCTCAGCCCTGCACCCCTGGGCTCCGCTCCTCTGGGGTGGCAATTGCAGAGCTCGATCTGATCGCCTCCATGCACTAGGATGGAAGGCAGTTGGACCGAATATATTTGATAGTCTGCCATCGATGGTCGCGGAGGAGGTGAAGAGCTTCGGCGCCCAATCGAACACGACCACATTTGGCAAGTGAGCGGTGATTTGTCAGCAGGCGAGGTTGAGAAAGGAAGAAGGTGACGGGAACAAAAACTTTTGATATATATTTCTTTCAGTGTTAAGATTGTTTCGCTCTTCCAGAGTAAATGAATTACATTCGCAAACAGAACATATTTGTATTTTTTGAACTTAAAGAGATCTCTTGCGATTTTCAAAGTGTGGATCGTCCGATCCCTTTGGCGTTGCATTTGTTGCGACTTCTCGAGCTCCTCGATCTCTCCTTGAGAGCGCTTTTGTACGCTTCCAGGAGGAGTAAACTATCACCCATCGCTATCATCATCCTGGAGACACTCGCTTGACCGCTCGAGATGGAGGACGATGGAGTCGCCTCAGCCCACGGCCGACCCTGCGTTTTGTGTCGCAAAAGAAAGGTCAAATGCGACAAAACTCGGCCTTGCTCCAATTGCAGCAAAGCGAAGCAATTCTGTACTTACGAGAGCAACGAGAGCAACGAAAACAGTTCTATCATCCAGAGCGACACTCGCACTGGTATAGCACAAACAGATGGAGATCTTCGTGAGAGGTTGGCGAGGTTGGAAGCTCTGATGGCGAAGATGTTGGTTCGAGACAGTGCGTCCGCTAGCCCTTCAGCGAGTGGCGAACGCCTACAAGATACCGACCGTGCCCTAAAACGACCCTCTCTCCCCAGCCAACTTCTTCCTCCTACGCCTCCTGCAATAATTGAGCATCCCGGTGCGCCTGTTGGGCAAATATTGTTTAAGGAGGGGCATTCTGCGTATTTTGACTCAGATTTCTGGCCTGGATTAATCAGCGAGGTACCTCTTCCTCCGCTGGCTCAGAAGACATGTTGATATTTGAATTTGAACTAGATTGAGGACCTCAGACGTTTATTTGATGCACCCCAGACACCAAATCCGGAGGCATCATGGATATCTTCATCTGCCTTGGGGTTCGAGACCCCGTTGTTGATGACAGACCTTAGTTCGATACAGCCAACACTGGCTGAGAGCAACATGCTCTGCAAGCTTTACTTTGAGAATGTCAACCCTTTTATGAAGCTTTTACACCAGTCACATTTTGGAAAAGAACTCGATCAGTTTCGCCGAGGCACTTTTGAGTTCCCACAGGAGTATGAGGCCCTCCTTTTTTGCATTTACCTCCTTTCCGTCAACAGCTTGCGGCCAGAAGTGGTTGAGAGGATATTTGCTACGCCGAAACCAGCTTTGGTTGCTCGGTTTCAACATGCCGCGCAATTTGGTCTGATTAGAGTCAATTTCTTCACTACGGACAAGGTCTTAGTGCTGCATGCGTTGCTCCATTACCTGGCAAGTCTCCTCCAGATCACGTGACACTTATTTCGCTGGAAAATCGACCAGAGGGATTTCCTCTCATAATCAAGCTTGACACAGGGTTCATCTGGCACTTTTACTGACTTCATGATCTATTCAGACATTTTTATTTCAACAAAATCAATGTAGAGAAGCAATTGCAATCTTAGGAAATGCGGCACGTACTGCTCAAAACATGGGAATTCATCGAGACCCAAGTCACTTCCCATACACACCATGGATCTGCGAGCTTCGACGAAGGGCATGGAACTATATTTGCTGTCTGGATGGTCTCGCTCTACATTCGTATGGAGCTGAATCCTGTCTACCACCAACATCCGACTCTCAACCGCCCAAGAACGCAAACGACGGTGACTGGCACGCGAGTCGATTTGCGAAACCTTCCTCCGTCCCGCTAGATACGAAAGGATTCAAAGAAACAACTTTCGTTCTCGCGAGAAGAGAGATTGCCGGTTTGACGGTACAGCTTTCACAGCTTGACCCCCAAGATCTTGCCGCAAAGGAACGACTGCTGCGACAGACGAAAATTAGTTTGGATGAGAAGTATCTCAACGAAATCGATCGGAGTAACCCTTCACAGACGGTTGTCGCTGCTCTCATCGAAGTCAGTCTTTCCAGCCTGAGACTTACACTTCGCCATCGAGGAGCCACGCAAGCAACTAATTCATCACGTGATCTTGAGAAATACGAGTGAGTTCTTCGATCACTCCCGTGATCAAAGCTGATTTAAACAACAGCGAATTCATCGCATCGCTAGAACTCCTCGAAGCAATCGAATACCACTCTTTAACTTTCGCGCTCCTAAATTGGGAATGGGTATTCCAAACCGTAGTCCCCTGGCTCGCAACTGCGATCGTGCTCACCTACCTCCCTCACACTACTCGCAAATGTGACATCGATCGCGGACGGAAGCAAATTGAGATCATATTTCAGCGATACTCGGACCCTACAAATCCTATTTCGACTTGTCCGAAATGGCTGCTTTTGGCACGGCTGAGAGAGCAGATGACCCAGATGGGCTCCCAATCGGATGCAGGATTGGACTTTCCCACTCATCAAGGAGACACAAGTAGTCAGGGGATGCAGGATCCGGCATTGGTATTCGCAGATGATTTGATGCTTGATTTTAGCTCTGCGGCGCAGATGGATCCGATCTTGGTTGATGATCTTGGGTATCAGGATATGCAAGATTTGCCGTGGTATGTTACTCCCATAACAACATATTCAAATCTCAATTTGATGCTAAGATGTTCTATAGGCTGTCGACACAAGTGCCTCTCTGAGCTCAATCGTGTCACATGGGGTTTTCCAATGTAGAGAGATAGTACGACGGAAAACCTTCCCAATCTCAAGATCACGCTCTTCTGTGGCTGGTCTTGAAGGGCTAGTCAGAGAGTCGCAAACAGATTGAAGAATTCCAGACACTGTGAGTAGTCAAAAGGTTGTTCATGGGGTTTATGACATACAAAATATGTTTGTTAAGTTAAAATAACACGAAAAGAAATGAAAGTCACTGAGAGCTCCTCAGCCGCTCCTATGTTACACGAGCTACGTGGTAGTGCAGCTGCATGGTAATGCAAGCCTATTCCAGGGAAGGGATGTGTGGTGTGGGGAGTCAAGACGGCCCAATTGAAATATAATGCCGCAATCCCGGGACCTCTTCGACAGAAAAATTGTTCCACTAATAGACACGACATGAGCTGTCAATTTCTAGAAATATTATTATGGCTTCCGGCCGTATACAACATACCTAAATATTAAGATCAGCTCAAGCTCACAAGCTGATTTAAGGTTAAAACTTACATCGGAGCATACAAATGTACGCTTTCATGTCCATTCTTGTTAATATCCTTCCTCACATCAACCAAAAGCAGTTCAATCTCCGCGGGTGTCATCCCAAGACCTCTAGTCATTATAGCCATACTTAACGCTCCAAGGCCTTGAAGAATATTCGCCCTCCCCCAAACACCCAGCGTCTTATTCTTCTTGCCCTTAGCCCACGGTCCAATCGGACAATCGAATCTGCGCTCCACAACATCAACAAATCCCACCTCCTCTAGGTATTCCTTGTACCTAGGCACACGATTCCAGTCTTTCCCCATAGCTTTCGACCCATCCATCAAGAGGCGCATCCAACGTTGGAAGGCGCTTCCCTCCCACTTCTCATCCGCTCCAAGGAGAGGGAACGAAGCGTCTTGCAGCTCGATATATCCGTCTGAGCGAAGAAAGTCGAATGCGGATTTGAAGACAGCGAGATGGGACTGAAAACACGTGACGAGCATTCGCCCGTGAATATAGTCGAATTTGTGAGAGAAGATCCATGTGTCTTCCACATCATCAACCTCGAAGTGACAGTTGGGAGGAACGTAATCTGGCTGTATTGGAGATAGATCCGTGCCTTTCACGACAGCTGAGGGGAATTGCTCGGCGAATTCAATGGCCCAGATTCCTGTTCCGGTGGCAATATCAAGGACGTCGTGCAGAGCGAAATCGGGGCTGTCGATCGGTGCTAAATAGAGGGATTCAAAGGACAGACAACATAGGCGATGTTGGAGATCTAGTCTATCCCTCTCGACCTAAATCATCTGTAAGTAAGGTCGATGCAGTTTTGAAATGAGGCACTCACTTCGTCGTTGGGTAGGTGATATTTTCCTTCCTTAAATCGATGGTACGTTCGTCCGTTCTCCTCCACGGAATCGCAAACGCTGCTGCTTGTTGAGAAGGTGGTTGAATAAATGCTGCTTCCAATGGCTGAATCGCTATCGCCGTCGTCTGTTTCTGTTGGGTTGGAATCCACATCTAGGCCCGTTGTAGATCCCGGGGCGAAGTGCATTGATGTCGGAATTTGTTGGCTCTCTTCATATCTTGTGATACGCGGCTGAAAACTCTCAGGCAGAGGAAGCTCTACTGCGTCATTGCTTTCTATAGTTGACGCATGCGTCGTCTCATTCACTTCCGGCTCCTTCTGGACCTCCGGCACCAGATGTTGCTCCTTCGGGGCATTTGAACCCTTATCTGACATCCCACTCAAAGAGCCTTCTGGCGGTTGTTGGCCTGGTAGTGCATCTTCCTTCGGATATAAGGAGGCCATATCTGCTCTTGAAAGGAGGTCGGGAACTTGAGGGTAGGTACAGAGTAGTTCTTCGAGAAACGAAGTTCAATGAGAACTTTCGATTGTAATGATTACAGACAGATTACTCGTAGGATAGGTTAGGATTGACCGCACGCCTGACCAATTAGGAAGCTGCCACCGTCGGCTAAACTGGCCCAAGTGGATCTCTGCACGTGCGTTGCGCGTGTTAACACCAGGATCACGTGTATTCTACCATTCCCTGACTGAAAGATTATTAGAGATGGGAGCAATGAGGTAATTGGGGACGGGAAAATGGACAATAAATGAAGGAACTGCTGGGCAGCTGATTACGGTTGGCAAATGCCCCCGAAGTAGACCCCCTGCTGCGCACTTGTTTTTCAACTTCAACTGCCACCAGGCCAACCTCGTTCACTTGGAACGTGAAATGCTTTCTATTCATACAGTTGCGAAACATCATTTGCCTGTAGAGCCACCCTCTAATCCATATTACCATCACTCATTTCCGTACTTCATTCCATCCCATGCCAGCCCAGGCCCACCACCACCAGAAGCACCCACCCTGATTCATGACCGCAATCTGCGTACCCCTCAACCTATCAATCTCCTTCTTCAACATAACCAAGCACGTTACCACAACAGTGACCTCATCAACCAACTTCCCTCCCTCCTCATCTCTGAGACAAATCTCCAGTCTTCCTCCATTCCCAGCATAGCTCGCTTTCGTGCCTGGCGTTCTCGTTCCCTCACTCCTCACAAGCTGTGCAACTTTGATCCTTTCTTCATTACCACCATCGCCTGTTACCACTTTCTCCAGGACCAGCAAGTTGTTCATCTTCGTCTCAGGCTCTAATGAAGAGCGTTCGCGCTTCCCGGCGTATCGCCATTCGAACATTCCCCATTTGCGAGACTCGAAATACATGGTTCGGGTAAGCAGACACTTACCATTTATCTCGAAGACGTCCGCGGTCACATCATCATCTCTTCCAATCTTCACTCTCGGACTTTTGCCCGGGCCGAACCAGTATGTTGTTGATGCGATCGAAGTCTCGGTTTCATCTTCAGCGTCGACGAGAAAACATGATCCGGATCTGCGAGTAGGACGAACAGCCAAATATACCGGTCGGCCGGTGGTGGGTGAGAAGATGGGGATCGTGAGGTCTTTTGGGGGGAGCGGGAGGGATATTGGTGCTTTGCCTGGAGATTGGATCTGGAGCGTGTTCGTGGGAATGAAGGGAGCTAAAGTCGCAGTTGGAAGGAGTGAAGCTGTAGTGGAGACGACTGTGGGGGCTGTAGTGTATTCAGATGGGGTGTATGTCGAGGAGTTGATGCGGCGGAGGGGGATGGTTTCCACGGAGGATATCGTTGAGTTGATCATTCTCGTGGAATCAAATCGCCTGTGTACTCGATAAAAGTATTGCGGTACTTTGGTAGCGTGTCGTCGCTCAAACAGTATAGGTTTATTAGCTGAGTTGTGGGGTCAGTGAAATTGTATGACTGGGTGCTATCAGAATAAATACAGTTAAACAAAGAAAAATACAATTGCTGTCATCAGCCCGAGGCTTCGCAGCCTTGCGCCCAGTCACTTGGCTGCGCCTTCTCTGTTTCCCCGAATGGTTTAGTACATTCTTGGAGCGGGACAAAAGAAGGCTGAAATACGAAATGCGAAGGTGGGTAGGGAAACAAACCAATGAGCATTTCCGCATTTTGGTTCCACAACTCATCACACCAATGTACGCGGGGAATCTCTGTCCCGCTCTTACTTCACTCCGCAGTATGGCTCACCATCTGCTTTTCTTGAAGTCGTGACCGTTCAAATTTATGAGGCATTTCGGATCTATTGAAGGGAGGAATGTCAGAATCTGCATGGCGAGAAAAATGTGCTTTGGTACTAATTCTTTTATTGTTACTTACAAATAATATTCAATCCTAGTGTATCCGTTATCCTTCTCAGCCCAGTGTCCAAAATCGAGAGGTCACCATCTCCAAGTGTCATGCCCACTATCTCAATTAGCTCTCTATTTCATCCAGAACATTACTCCCATTGTGTGGAGACTCTCGCCCATCTTCTGATGAAGTCGTATACTGATCCCAATGCAGCTTCAACCTCCCCGCCTCCACTTCCTGCTGCACCCAGATCGGCCATTCATAATACATCCTCATCTCAGGCTTTATATTACGATGCAGAGATACCAGCCATCGCGCTGTAGTGCCGTCTGTTCTCCGTGGCGATATGGCATTTTTCTTGCCAATGGTTTCCCTCCTTGTAAACGGCGTCATGATCAATTGCAACGCCGCAAAATGTGCTTGCAGCAGCTTTCCCGCCTCGTTGGTAGGGTCGATGAACAAAGCAAATTCTTCGTGGGACATAAAGTATGAAAAGAGGCCGTATGTTTTAGTGAGATTGGAGTATGCTATAGGAGTTCTGTTGGTAGCCGTTGGAGAGTGGAGCGGAAGATTATAGAACGAGGGAGCGGGAATAGGGCAGTGAGGGAACGGGATGAAAGAGGCTTACCGTCTTGAGATGATGTGAACAGCGCTCTCGCAGCGCTCAGAAGATATCCATAAAATTCCACTTCGCGCGTGTTTTTAACTAAAGGGTTAAGCTGTTCGAGAGACCTACAAGCACGACGCGCGAGTTCCGGATCGATCAATGGGGATTCCGTCAATTCTGAAGCGACGACTTCGGTTTGATCAAACATATGTTCGAAGAGAAATCTGATATTCTTCTGACCCATGTGCATAGACACTACCAAGACACCTCGTACAAAAGTCATGTACTCCACCAGACCATCATTGATCAATGTGGATTGGAAGACAAGGGAGAAACATGTTGCTATCATGGCATTGCCTTGCTCGATGGATTCCACTGGCTTTCCAATAGCTTCATTGAGGGATGCGATGGCTTTTATGCGGTGAGACATGGCTACGCATTCGAGTTCTTGGCTGGCGGGAGAAGGGTTCGTCTCCGCAATGTCGGAGGCGGAGAGGGCGAGCATGGAGTGAAGGAGGAAATCATACTGAATCAATCAGCAAAGTTACACTAGTCACAGTGCAGGAGATGACTCACATCTGATGCAATGCTCGGAATTTCATGAGTCCAAACTGAATCATTCCGGGGTGGATGATGTGGGTATGCAGTCTGAATAAAGTGATTGAATAATCGGAAATCTTGCATAGTAAATACGGGACCTTGCGTTTGAATGGTTGTGGGGATGGGGCTTGGTGTCGCTTTTCGTATTACTGTCCCGACTTGGTTGCTTTGATTGATCTGGAGGTCTGGCCATTCGCATTTGAGCCCCCTGTGGGTACAATAATCACATGATGGACGGTTTTCCTTGCACTGAATATAATTTAGCCATTCTCCACTTCAGCGCTCGGAGCTTGAGCATACCTTGATGCGTGCCTTCTTGCAATTGTAGCAGCCAGTCCTCGACTTTGTGTGTCCCTTTCTGCCTCGCCGTCTTTTGTGGTGGTCTTCGCTCAGCGGCGTTTGACCTACGGCAGGCGTATTGCCGCTGATGTCATTGGAGGCGGTGCTGATATCTTTGTTTTTGGTGAGAGAGTCGTCCATGACAATCTCAGGTATTTCACCGCTCATAATACATGGGGAAGCCGCATAGCGCGATGTTGAGCTCGATGCTGGCGAGTTCGAGGATGCCATATTTCAGTGAGTCTATCAACCGCATCGCTGGCTCCAATGGGGGCGATACTTCTCATTTCTTTATGGTTGAGTCAGGCTCGTTCAGGTTATCGGATGCCTAAAAACTCGTGATTATTACGGTTGAGGATCCTGGGGCTGTGCTCACAGGGATCGCCGCCCGCCGGGAACACAAGCCAATAGGGATGCGATGCCCAGAACCATCATGCTGGACCTTATTTCAGCTCGCGCCCTCTCCAATCTTCTTTCAACGTCGTTCGGCGCCATGAACATCGCGACGGTGCTCTCCTCTGCGCCTTGCGAGTCCAAAAACCACCAGGGACTCAATAAAAGCTCAAGCAAAAACCTTGACCAGCTTCATTTCCACCATTGACCTGCACCAAGTATCAGTCTCTCAATTCCGACGTTGCAATAGTTGCTCCGGCTCGGGACGACCAATCCCGATCTTCCTCAATTTTCCTCAACCAATATTTCCAAGTACACAGCCTCAATCGTGCGACCACCAAATGCACATTCCAGTGAAACAGGCTCTTCATGATTGACTCGAAAGCTTATCTCGCTTCAAGAGGTTCTAAAAACTTCGTCATTGTTCTAGCGCTGAGGCTGTGAATTTGAGAGGTGAGGGCTCTTGCGAAGATCTCCCGTGCCCAAACGCAGAGGAGCCCCATCTCAGTGGAGGCTTAGGTAAATATCATTTCAAACCCCAAGAAATGCCGCATACAAATAACCAAAGACAATGTTGAAAGATGTGGTCCGTCTCTGCTTTCATTGAATAGTTCTGGGGCTTAGAACCAGATGGAATCAAAATCCAGATACGAGAATTCCAAGGCAATGGAGCAATGGTTGCATCCAGAATCACTAGCATATTCTAAAAAGCTTCAGCCTGCATGACAATCACACGTGTGATTGATCCTGCCCTGTGATGATAGATCATTCTCAGTCTGGTCAGATTTACAAGCTTACACGTTCCTGCCAAATGCTTGATGTTGGTCGTTACTTGGAAATGATTATTCTAGGCGCAGTAAAGATAGTGTTATCAACAATCGACCGGAACAAGAAATGCCTCCTTGTGGTGGCTTTGCTGCGCGCCTTTCAAACCCTCTTTCGATTTGTCTGATAGTTTCGCCTCCATTATAGGTGGATAGGAGCTTATGCATCATCCAATATTCTAGTTCGACTGGTAGACGACGGCAGCGTCAATTGACTGTGTCTTGTTGAATGCTCTCTGGATCTTTACGGCACAGTTCTGGCAAGATCTAGGATTTCATTTCTATCCGTGGTTGGACAGACTGGAAGACTCTTTGCCTAGATACGGAGGCCTTCCAATTGCTCGAAAGATCATCAATCTCAATGCATCTTATTTCAGGGAAGGGTGGCAAGTACGTCAATCACTGTAATCTCAAGCGTGATTCTCAAAGTCTATGGGACTTCAGCGTTCGTGTTTTATTCTATCTACTTTCACTTCCGTTCCACTGGTGTTCCCCCGTAACTACTAGCAGCCGTTTATATATGCTACAAAAGCCATGCCAAAACACACAGTCCTCAAATATCCGCCGTCTCCCTTCCCACACCCTCACATCACCACATCCTCCCACCACTCACCGTGACCTCCTAATCATCAATCTTACTTTAGTTTTTGGTATATTCTAATACCTGTCGCATCTAGCCCTCGTATATCTCACTTAACGCGCATATCTTGGAAATCCAAGAGAAGATTCGGGATCTGTGGAATGTTCGATCGTCAGCCAGAGAGCCAACTGTGTTCCGGCAGGAAAATGGTCACTTACCACTACGAGGGGGATTCGCAGCACACCGCTCTGCGGTCTACTCGTGGCGAGCCGCAATAATAGGTGTATTATATTATGCCACACATCCTTCTGGCTGCAGGAGCTTTGTTGGATGGGAGTTGTGATTGTATTTGACTATTGTGTTATTAGATAGTTTTGGGGCAAGCTTGTATATATGAAGGCTTTCTGCAGTAGTTGTTTGAGGAAGAAAATTAGACTGAGAAGGAAACTAAAGACCCTTTTATACTTTTCCAAGCAAAGTAAGGTCCGTGAGTAGTGTAGTAATGGAGCTGAATAACACTTTAATGTATTACACAGCTGCTTCAGAGAAGTGCCGATAAGTTGCGAAATACATTCCCAAACTACACTAACATTGTCTCCTACCTATATGCACAGAGAGTTACTTCATTACCCATACTTAAGCCGCTATCGCTGAGGTCTCACTCCTTCCCAAAGTTCCAAACGCCAGATTTCCCTCCACACGCTGCCGTCCGTCCATTCGATTCCTCTTCTATATCGTATCCTCAAACTGGGAGTTACATTACGCAACGCATCCAACTTCTTGACAATTTACGAACTCCCTTCTCAAAGCCTTCAAATACTACAGTCCCTGACAAACCAATACTCATTCCGATACTGCAGACTTGGAAGCCCGGCTTTAGCAGAAATGTTGAAACACCGAACTCGATGTGTTAAGTTCCGAGATTTACTATAAAACTGAGCCTGCATGGAGGCCAGCACTGACTACAATGAATCCTACACACGAGAACGTGGTCCAAAAAGCTTAATATAGAAGAAGCCTGAGCCCAATCTAGCCAGAACGAAGAGGATGAGTCACGTGATATACTTCAAGGAAGACCTGATATCTGGATAGGGAAAGGGAAATGACGTAGTCTTTTGAATGTCGAACGATGTTAAGACACTGGCAGGTCTTTCATGTCTCGCTGAGCCGCATCCGGACTCGTCACTTCAATTTATGCTCATTGCTGATTGCTCAGTAGTTTGGGCATGGAACTATACCCTCTTTTATCGACAAATAAGAACTCTCCTGTCTAATTGATAAGATAGACAAAACCTCGTGGCTTTATGATCAGCTCATCTATTTTCCCACGGATGAATTCATAAACACTCTCGTGACTTCTGATGGGGGAGATAGTCCGGGATGCCGCTAAACCTCTTAGCGGCCTGTGCATTTATTTACTCGAGGATTTATTGGCGGATAATTCACGGAAATCAGGCCGGCCGAGGACTGGGCGGATAGAAGCAGAAAAACAATCGGCAGCTCAACCAAAAAGCAATAAAAATAAATAAATTTCCTCATCCACGACATCTCCCAAACATCTCCTTCATTGCTTTTCCTCGCTCTTCCTGTGCAATTGCACAGTACGAGCTTCAACCTTTCCAAATCCTTCCCTAATTGCCGTTCAAGCTCAGCTAACCCTGCGTGTCAATCTTAGCCTTGTCGATAGCGGGCTGATCTACATCCTCCATCAAATCGATCGATTCGCATCGACATTTTTCACCTCTCGCATCCTCTATCCTCCTGCCTTTCCCATATCACAATGGCATTCCGACAACGTCTTGCTAAACCTCTCCTCTATACCACATCCGCCGCTGCCATCGGAGGGGGTTTCCTCTACTACAACTACCGACCCCGCAACATCCCCGGCGCAGACTCTGCGGTTGTGCCTCCGCCTGGCTACAGCGAGGGTTCCTTCCGTCCGCCGCGATTCCCCAAAGTCAAGAGCAGAAATGAACAGATTGCGGATTTGAAGCGCAGTGGTGGATCGAAGGCCGCTACCAGTGGCCTGTTCAAGGATGCGGAGGAAGCAGCTCCCCAAAACGAGGACGATGTTTACGATCTACTTATAATCGGTGCTGGTGCAACGGGCGCGGGTGCGGCACTGGATGCGGCGACAAGAGGATTGAAGGTCGCCGTTGTGGAGCGCGATGATTTTAGCTCTGGGACGAGTAGTAAGAGCACGAAGTTGGTGCATGGTGGGGTGAGATACTTGGAGAAGGCTGTTTGGGAGTTAGATTACAATCAGTACAAATTGGTCAAGGAGGCGTTGAGGGAACGGAAATACTTCTTAGATACCGCGCCACATTTGTCAAGTTGGTTGCCGATTATGCTGCCTTTGGATAAATGGTGGAAGGCGCCGTATTACTGGGCTGGAACGAAGGCGTATGATTTCTTGGCTGGATCGGAAGGAATTGAGACCTCTTACTTCTTGACGAGGAGTAAGGCTCTGGACGCATTTCCTATGCTGAAGAAGACGGATTTGGTGGGAGCTTTGGTATACTACGATGGTGCACATAACGACTCGAGAATGAATGTGTCATTGGCAATGACAGCAGCGTTATACGGAGCTACAGTTGTCAACCACATCGAAGTCACAAGTTTGGAGAAGGATGCGAATGGCCAGCTTTGCGGCGCCCGCGTCAAGGATTTGCTACCAGAGAGGAGCGGCAAGAAGGCAGACGAATTCCAAATTCGGGCCCGAGGTATCATCAACGCAACTGGACCTTTCACAGATTCAATCCGCAAGATGGACGACCCAGACGTTAAAGAAATCGTTGCCCCCAGCTCCGGTGTCCATGTTGTGCTCCCTGGTTACTACAGTCCCCAAAAGATGGGACTCATTGATCCCAAGACTTCTGATGGCCGTGTGATCTTCTTTCTTCCCTGGCAAGGAAACACCATCGCCGGCACAACCGACGCCCCAACAACCATCTCCCAAAATCCCGTTGCAGGCGAAGACGAAATCAACTGGATCCTCTCTGAAATTCGCCACTACCTCTCCCCAGACATCAATGTCCGCCGTGGCGATGTCCTAGCAGCATGGTCCGGCATCCGACCTCTGGTCAAAGATCCCAATGCAAAGAATACCGAATCCCTCGTCCGAAACCATCTCATCAACGTCTCTCCCTCCGGACTCCTGACATGCGCAGGAGGAAAATGGACAACCTACCGCCAAATGGCCGAAGAATGCGTGGATGAAGCAATCACTCGGTTTAAGCTTCAGCCAAAACCATATCCAAATGCCCCAGATATCTCTGGCACAGAAATGATTGACGATGGCGCACACCTTGATGGAACATGTCAGACGCATCGAGTCAAGCTCGTTGGCGCCCACGGTTTCTCCAAGACTTTGTTCATAAACCTGATCCAACACTTTGGTGTCGAGACTGACGTTGCGAAACATCTCACTGAATCTTATGGTGACAGAGCATGGACGGTTGCTGCGTTGAGTGCTCCAACTGAGCAAAGATTCCCAGCCAGAGGCGAGAGGATCAGTTCTTTGTATCCGTTTGTGGATGGGGAGGTTAGATATGCGATTCGCCATGAGTATGCACAGACTGCGGCTGATGTGTTGGCGAGAAGAACGAGATTGGCATTTTTGAATGCGCAGGCTGCGTTGGAGGCGTTGCCCAAGGTTATTGATATTATGGGAGCGGAGCTGAAGTGGGATTCGAAGCGGAAGGAGACTGAGTGGAAGGATAGTAAGTACCACGAACTATTTCCATTTACATTCCCGGAAGGTGGAAGCTAACAGACTTCAGCCGTCGCATTCCTCGAATCAATGGGCCTCCCAAAATCCAAGCTCAAGGCAACGCGAAAACAAGTCGAGACTGGCAAACTCTCCTTCAGAGATTCAATTGAGTATAATATGTACTCCAGGCACGATCAGCCTGATGATGAGCTTGAGAGTGATATAAAAGGAAATCCAGTTATGAAGGAGGGGAGCGCGGCTGAGAAATAATGGGGTTAGACAAAAGATGGATGAAGTAATGAGAGAGTGAAGTGCTGCATTGGGAGGTGGGGTTTTTGGGTTCTGTAGCTAGATTTGGGTAGATGGCCTTTTCTTCAATGATTGTGTGAGTATGAACGAATGAAATAATTTCGAGAAGATTGATGTCATTTTCTGTAGTGGATATTGGGTTTGTGTTTCAGTCCAACCCGGGGCAAGTGCCTAACTTTCATACTTCATTTCTCACGTATAATGCAGAATTACTTCATGTCTAATGATCCCGAACTACCCAACTTAATTCATCAATAGGTGGCAGGCCTCGCTCCCTCGGAGCTTTCAGGCCTGAAGTCTTCACCAGCCGCACGCACTGTGTTATCTTCAAGCTGGGCTATCATAATGAATGTCTATTATGGTACAAGCAGATAGTATGTAGCGACAGCGACACTGAGGACAACATCGCTGTTGAGAGATGGCTCGTTGATAATAACTTGCTTTTCCTTGCAGCAACAGTTCAAAACGTCCCCCACAACAAAGATCAATGTTTTGTGTTGTGTTCATGTTGTTCTCCATCAAGCGAAAGTAAACAAGGGCTTCATCATCGACTAGGTCCTAGATTTAAGCTCTGTATGATCTCCTTTTCTATGTCCTATAACGTGAGATAATGGTAAGCCAGAGCTCCGGCGACGTAAAATGCCCACCAATCGGGAAGCGGATATGGCGGAGAGCTATTTAAGCCATGGTCAAAGTAACATAGTGAAACGAAGAAATTAAGCACCAGGGAGGGATTCCGCACGAACTATATAAGATTTTGGGATTGCATTGATAGGTTGTCTAGTGGTAGGTTTGTAGATGGTAGTGCGAGGATGGTTGGCACGGCCGTTGTGCTGATGGCGAGATTGAAGAGAACAGAGGCAAGATTTGCGAGGACCGGGGTTCTGTTTCCTTTCCATTGCCCTTTGTCACTAATAGCAGTGAAAAGCAGAATCATACAGTCAAAGAGAAATCATTAATAAGAATTTATAGCTGTAAACGTATGTGATTACGGTTTTCTTTATACTCACTGAAATGTCAAATTTTGACAATTCATGAGGTCATTCTCCCCATTCATCATTAGGCATTGGCATTCTGTCACTACAAGGGCAAAGATAGCATTTGGCTCGCTGTCGTTTGTAAGACCTGACGACTGAGTCGGACGATATTGCGTCCGTCGTTGATGCTTGCAATTTCAATGGCTATTCAGGCTGCGCAATATTGCACAGCCTTGTTGATGAAATTTGTGGTTGCTAGATGTGTGTTTTCCTGCAATGAACATCTTGCAATGAAAGGGATGAAATAGAGGGGTCGAGATTGAGTGCTGACGTCACGTGAAATAGCGGGGCAAAATGCACTTCGGCCGAATTTTCAATCTCTCGTCATCACCTTCAATACGGCAAAGTATCACGCTAAAGGAGTACTCGCATCTCGCCTTTCTATCCCCTCCAGCCCAAGGAGGACGCAGTGATATGGCAAGGTAAAGTAAATGTATTGGTAAGCTCCGTAATAAGGATGGCGATACATCCAATCGGCGATAATGCACCTCGGGGAAAGAAAGTACCAACTTCTTGGAGCAATGCTGAGCCAAAGCTCTTGGAAATCGATTTCTCTTCCAATTGTACGTCCCCGTTCGGTCTCAAGCCAGTTTAAACTTCGTAGGGCCACACGGAAGGGAAGATGATTGGATCTGTACCCCTTCCCCAAAGGAGACTCCAACCTTTTCTTTTAAGCTTTCAAGCTAATATTCCACATTAAATGCAAGATCGTGATCTCATAGCTAAACTCCGTGGTTAATTCCAGCAGGCCGCAGATTCATGGTGTTCATATCCATTATTTAACCGTCTCCTGCTTCTCACGTCTACAGCTCGTTCATAATCTTTCAACACTGAACAACGACTACCAAGGAACTAGGCAATCAGACCAAGAAGATGACAAAAATGTCACCTCAACTTCCAACCCGCAAATTGGGCAAGAATGGCCCCCAAGTCACTGCTCTTGGTCTCGGCCTCATGGGCATCAGCGCCTTTTATGGAGCCCCCCAACCAGACAGCGATCGGTTTGCAGTCCTCGACCGCGCATACGAACTCGGACAAACAAATTGGGACTCCGCAGATATATATGCCGACAGTGAAGAGCTGGTTGGAAAGTGGTTTGCGCGAACTGGAAAGCGCGATGAGGTCTTCATTGCCACAAAGTTCGCAAACAAGATAGAAGGAGAGGGCAAGGATGTCAAGGTGACCATCGATAGCAGTCCGGAATATGCGAAGCAGGCATGCGAGAAGAGCTTGAAGAGGTTGGGGATTAAGACAATTGATCTTTACTACTGCCACCGAGTGGACAAGAAGACGCCAATTGAGAAGACGGTGGAAGCTATGGTTCAATTGAAGAAGTGCATTCCAGCTTCTGTTTTGTCGTTGGGAACTTGCTAATTGATACTTTTTCTGTAGTGAGGGAAAGATCAAGTACCTCGGACTTTCCGAGGTCTCAGCAGACACCCTCCGTCGCGCTTGCAAAGTCCATCACATCGACGCCGTCCAAATCGAATACTCCCCATTCGCAATTGATATCGAGAACCCTGAGATCGCTCTGCTGAAGGCTTGTAGAGAGCTTGGTGTTGCCACTGTTGCGTACAGTCCTCTTGGACGGCATGTTCCTTTCGTGGCAATATGTAAAAACAAAACTAACGATTGGCAGAGGTTTCGCAACAGGTGCGTACCGCTCGCCCGCCGATTTCGGAGATGGTGATATCAGAAAGTACGCTCCACGATTTTCGGAGGAAAACTTCCCCAAGAACATCAAGCTCGTTGACGCGCTTTCCTCCATCTCCAAGAAGAAGGGTTGCACTCCCGGTCAACTCACTCTCGCCTGGCTTCTTGCTCAAGGAGACGATATTATTCCTATTCCGGGAACGAAGAAGATCAAGCATCTCGAGGAAAATATTGGTGCTTTTAAAGTGACTCTGAGCAAGGACGAGGAGCAGGAGATCAGAGGATTGGTTGAGAATGCAGAGGTTCATGGAACGAGATACCCTGAAGCGATGATGGCAAGCTTGTTTGCTGACACTCCTGCCTTGAAGGTGTGAGGTACGGCACTCTCAGTTTAATGATGGGGCACTGCTCTTAGGCGTGTCAATTAAAGATGAAAATGTAGATATAAATAGCTTCAAAGCCCCAATTTGACTGATCAAGTACTGCCGAATGAAGGGATGGGAGACAGACAAGAAATGTGATTTCAAGAGGGCGTGTCATACTTTTTGAGAGTGGGAGTCGGTTCCCAATGGCCAATTTTTTCTCATCATATCTCCTGTGCTTCCATCCAGTTAGTAAGCTTGCCGCTCTTACTCAGGCGCTAATCACCTTTGCGCTGTGACCCAAGTTTATCAAATTCGTAGCGTCCATATCTATAAAAAAAAGTCCATGGTGAGACTATTATTCTTAATTATCATTCTAACACTTGAAATCTCTTTATACCCCTGTTCTTGTGAAGACCCCAATTGATGAGAACGAAGTCCATATAATTCCATGCTAGAACAACTTGGGGGGACAATATATTCATGTATTGTTAGCAAGGAACCTTGTCATAGCCACTGCTGCGGCTTTAAACAAAGAATACTTACAAATCACCTGCAAGCAAGCAATACATAGCCAGACCACATCAACCAACTCGCTAGCCATGTCGAAGTTGCCAAAGTGAAGACAGCTATTCGGGTAATGGTGAGATTTGTATTGCTGAGAACAGTTTTTTCGGTACCTTCATCTTTGGAGAGTCTTCTTCGAGCCCTTTGCAAAAAAAAAAAGCAAAGAGTCGAAGCCATCTCTCTCAAGCCCATCGAAGGAAGTATCACCTTTTCAGCAAACATAGCATGGGACCGGTCCGCCTACGTGAAATTTTCTCCCTTTCCCCAATCTAAGGCTCTGTTTGGAAAAATAATCTGGCTAGATTACAATAATAATCTGATTTTAGATTATATTACAAAGTCGTCCTTCTTAGGGCCCTGAAAGCTGGCTTCGGTTCAGAGTTCCATTGCTAAATTTAAGGTTATTGCTACCGAGTGTCCAGTATAATGATAGGGGCAGATCGCCTGTAATAATCCGAGATAGTAGGCGATCGCTTGAAGTCCGCAACGTTACTTTAACCTTCGAAAGAGGGAAAGAGACTTTGAAATGATGTCACCGTATTGAATTGGATCACTTGGATAAACTTTTATAGTAAGCTTTCGGCCTGACCACCGATCCCCAAGTGTTCATGCGATATAGAGGGCAGGGCATATCAAAGTCTCCGAAGTCTCGAAGGACCAAATCCACACCTGAGAAACGGGTGAGAAAAAGAGAACAAGGACGGGATGAACACCAGAGAGTACATAGTAAGAGAATCCCTCTCAGGTGATATTTAAAGGTGCTCTTCAACCCTTTTGATTATGCGTGGTCATCATATGTCTCCTCCAATTATCCTTTCTCGCGAACGACTTTCCCCCAGCCTCTGAGTACTTGCAGCCAACCTCGGTACAGTGATACTGCTGCGCAGTGGCGTGGACATCATTAATATGGCGGTTTAGATGGGTTATTGTTCCAAAGCTTTTGTCGCAGCCGTGGCATTTCTCTGGTTTAGTGTGATATCTCATGTGATGACTATCTCAATTAGCAATTCAATTTTGTCATTTGAAGATTGAGTTCCGATGAACGAGGCTTACTTCAGTTCATGGCGTTGAGTGAAAGTTCGCTCACAGCCCAAAGCTTCGCATTTGAGAGGCGACTCCTCTAGCTCGGGGATTGATAGAGTGGGCTCTTCCAAGCGTGTACTGTCTTTGGCATAAACAGATGCCGTAGTAACATCAGAAATGCCCGATTCAGTATCCTTGCTCTGTACGCCCTTAACACTATAGTCCGTCACACTCTCACCATTCGCAGGGTCATGGTCAAGCACTGGCAGTGCTGGAAAATTATCCGTTTCCTTAATAGCAACGGTTTTATCTAGGGAAGCATTAGAAAACTATCAGGGTTCGTCGAGAAAGTTTTCAATTTCCTCTCTTTGAAGTTCCTGATTTGCCTCAAGACGTACCTGTATATTCATGAGGAGCCTCATCAGTGGAATTCGGAAGGCTCAGCTCTCTGGCCGGATCTGCCATAGCAATTTCCGCATTGAATACATTTTGAGTTAAATGTAGAACCCGGTTGTCCATTTCTAGTTCAGTAGCTGAAGGGGCCCAAATGTCACGCGGATTGATGCCTAGGGGTATCTCCGATAATTCGTAGCGAGGCGCATCAAGACAATCGTCGAAATTGCCGTTGTCCGCCACATAGTATTGCAGAGCCCCGACACTGGCACCATAACGGCGTTGTCGTCTATCACACCAACAGCGGAGTCCCAGAAGAGAGAGTAGCACGATGACCACGCAACCAGCGCAAATCAAGCCTATCTTAGCACCTCGAGACAAATGCTTCTCACTGGCGAGAGCAGCATCTCTGCGGAATTGATTCGGAGTAAAACTTGACAAGAGTTGCATGCTAGAAACATCTTGGCCATCGAGTCCATGAGACCTGGTAGACAAGGCTGTGGGTAAAATCATCGTCGTAGATGCGCTCGAATTTGAAAAAGAGGCAGTGGCCTTTAATGTGGGCGAATAGGGCGTGTGAGAAGGAGGATAGAAAAGTTGACTGTTATCAGAAATAAGGAAGAGGTCGTGGTAGGGACTGAGACTTGAAAATATACCTGGGAGTTCGGAGGCCTCAAAATTTCGACAAATCAGCAACGAGAATTCCCCGGGGGGGAACCACGCAGAAAAAGCAAGCCTGCATACACAATTTTGTGACTGGCCGCCTTGTCTCAAAAGAGGCCTAACCCGACGGTTCCGTCCTAGGGATAGAAAGCCACTTGGTAAAATTGAAGAATATCAAAATGCTGGAGGATATAGACTTTCATATTATTTCAAATGACTATCTGGCTAGAATCTCAAGCAAGAGTGCTCGTCTCCCTGCTTAGTTTGCCCGAACCCGAGAATGGAAATCGTCTCAAAAAACAGCCCCAAAAGTAGCCGTTCAATAGTATTCTCTACCAAACATTAGCAAAGACTTCCTGTCACCACCTCAATAACCCCTCAACCTCTCATTCCAGAAATTGTGTCAACTCACCGAGATCGAAACTTCAACTCCCACTCCCAGCATCAAAAACTACCAAAACGTTTTCATAAACACATCACCAAGAGTAACGGTGCATAAATATCCTCATTATTCGTACCCGCCATACACTTACCTTTGCCCGATCCATCATCTATAATCATATCTCTCTTATCGATCGGACACCGCCAATCTTAATCGTAAACCAGGGGCTTTGGCATCGCAGCGCACAGCATAGAAGCCGCATCTACAAGGTCGGCCGATATGTTGATAAATCAATTGCATACCCAATTGATGTGACTTGGTATAAGTAGCTTTCCAACGTAGTACTTATGGCTCTGAAGGACAGCTATATTTTATGTTTTGGTGTGGCATGGAAATTAAGCGAAACCCCCTATTTCCGACATCGGCTGAAGAGATGTGCCTTTACATCCGCAGCAGAGAATAATTGAACAGACTGTCCCGTATAATGTTTATGGATTGAAATATATGATTAAAGAACAATATGAGAAGTACCGGCGCGGAGTGAATGAGAGCAACTCCTAAGTTCTATCCTTGACATCCTCGCTTCATCAATCACTTGGGAGCACTCCATCACAAAATGAATGCACAGAAGAGTTCATTTCCTGGAAACCACGACATTGTTGTAGTCACTTGTATTGCTGATAGGTTGTAAAGTTACATTTACATCCTTTCCATGCCTCAAAACTGAAGGGACATATCAAATGGGTGATGTGAAGACCTTTGTTGATCCGAAAAGGTCTTTTCGTAACCTTGCTTTATGATATCTAAATGGTGTTCTTGGGGCTTAATCACCTTGATTTTGGAGAAGGGCAAAGAGGGTAGAAAAGGAAGAGTCATGCGTGGTCATGTCCCCGAACGTTGTTCAAATCTCTGTCAAATGACGTCGAGAATACACTGTACTGTTCTATATAAAACCGACATTTCTTTCAAATGATAAATGGAAGAAACGCCCGCAAAGTAATTCAATTAACGAAATTAACGACTGGGATGGGATCAGTTCAAAACGTACCCAAGAACACCACCCTCATCTACACTACTCCGACATTCTAACATTCTTGGCTCTCTCTGCCTAAATATGGTTCCGCCCACAGACTATTCCTTTGACCAAAACCATCTTGAAAAAGACCGCAATACTGTTGTGGCAGGTTTATCATCATCGATGGCTTTGTCGGTGTGGAGATGCTCGTTTCCAGGCTTGAAATTCATATTTCAAGTCCTTGAGGCCCAGGAACAAAGCTTGATGATTCTCGGCGAGTGCTCCTTTTGCCTTCCTTCATTTTTCTCCTATACCTGGGAGGAGTCTCTCGGTGATCAGTTGGAAGACTTCAGGCATGATATTCAATTGAGGTTATGAATTTCTTGCGCTATGTTTATGAAAGTCGATGAGATGGTTCCTTTGGGTGCCTAAACTCGCGATTGTGTCTGGATTTTCGAAGGCAGCTTTTGCAAGCTCCATGGGGTACAATTCGAGCGTTAGTTCTAGTAACTGGGTGCTTCGGGGGAGTTGAATAGTGGCTGCGAAAACTGGTGATTGCGTTTCTTAAACAAAGCACTGAGCGCGCATTCTGTCCGGAAGCTTTGGCGGGCATTAAGCTCTGGGTTAATTCTTGCGGTTGTTTGTCCAAAGCTTTCGAGCCACTCTAAAGGTACAAGCATTTTCAGCTCTGGCAATTTTGTATTATCGCTAGTCGTGAGGGCGAGAGAAGTGCGCAGTTAGGAAGACTGCAGGCGTCTGTGGACAATTGACTTTAGGGTATTGGTGTCGTCGCGATGAAAGTCGATGGCAGAAAGAGGAATGGTATTCAGAAAGTTTTAAGACCTGATTCAAAGTTAGTAACTGATGGAAATGAGGAAGAAGCAAAGAGGTATGGCTATGGTAAGCTACTTCGCCGGGGGTTTAGGAGCTCAGGGCAGGGACTGGTCAATCACTTACCAAATTCCTGCCAATGCATCTGAAAAGAAAATCATTGACTATAATTGCAAGACAATCAAGATGGCGGAGGGTCGTGCCATGTGTCATTGAGCTGGAGGAGGGGGTAACTATTTGTTCTGACAAAGCCGTTCGAGACGCCGACGAAGCGCAAGACAGCGTTGCTCAAGTCGACGATTGAAGAGACGCTGTTGTAGAACTTGATACTGAAGACGCTGATGTAAAAGATACTGATAGAGCAGACTACGATGGGAGCGATAGCGTTGGACGAGTTGCCGGAGCCGGCGAAAAGATGGAGAGAGGTGTCGACGTGCGCGCCTGGAAGCTAATGTTGGGAGCGCGACCATACTGTCCAGATAGCAGAGAGGGGATCAGAATGTAGTCTCGAGAGTGTGGAAGAGGATTGAAATGTCGTATCCGTTGTATTAGACCTGGTACCTCGAAGGTGTTATTATATGTCAATCGATCTTCGTTTTTAAGAAAAGACGTAAGCTTGTCGTGATAAGATGGAGGGTAGGCTCGAGTTGGGGATGCAGTGTTACCCAGAATCATCCAATAGTAATCCATCCTAGCCCAGCGTCAACCTCACTGGCGGCTCACCATCCAAAACTCGTGGACGATAAACTTATTCGTGCTTATTAAGAGCTTTGCTGTCGTGCGCGGGGAATGAAGCTTGACTGCTCAGGTTTTAAGAGCCGTGGCGACAATGGGGCAAGTTCCTCAAGCTCGACAGTCGGGCCTGGGGTGCCTATCTTCACTCTGACTGTGCAGAGAAAATTGCAAGCAAAGGAACCATGAATACTCCGTGTGGGGCCTTGAGGATCCATACCCAAGCAGGGGTAGGGAATTTGAGGCAACTGAATTGTTACACAAGCTAGCTTAGCGCTTGCCTGGCAGAGAACGGGAAATCCCCACAAGTGACAGGAGCAGCACCGTCAATTCTCGCCTATATCTGCCAAGAAGAGCGTAGCAGTGGGATTTTTGTCCCGCCCATTCATGCATGCTTGCAGAATATTGATTTATTTCTGGAGGTTTCTGGGGATTGCCGTTGCATACACGCTTTGGGTCTGCTGTAGCCTGGTTATCTTGTGTAGGGACTTCCCTTAGTCGAGATTTCAATACTTCGGTAATTATCCGTAAATGAAGGTCTGGGGATGTGATAGGGGATGAGGCGATTCCGGAGTATGTTTGCTGCCACGCAGCATGCAGTTGGAGGGTGGTCCAGCTCCAAAGTGTCTGGGTGCCGACACCTGGCAAAATGCGCAGCAAGGATAAGACGAGGTTGAAACTGTTGTCTTCCATAGCAGGAAATAATCGGATGTGCAGACAGCGTATGGTTTGTAGGAACCTAGTACTAAGCTTCCATAGAGTTGGACATGCCAAAACGGTTGGTCAGATGGTGTGCTTTGCCTAAGGGAATGCACACGGAGAAGGAACAGACATCAGCAATCAGAGGAAGTTCGTATGATGGCCTTTTGCAGGAAGACATCAAGTGGGTAAAGAAGCGGAGGTGAGTCGGAGCACGCTCCATTGACGGTGTTTGGATTATGGCGGTGTTATTGGCATCAGTGATCCGAGGGATTGTCAAGGCTGCGAGTTGAACAAAAATTTGACAGACGGCTGGCTGATGTGTGTGATAGATAGCATCATCGTCCCCATGTCGAAATCTACAGAGGTAAGGTCCGAGTTCTTCAGTATCGAATAGGAATTGCTTGGGTTCGGGGGAGATGAAACAAGGAGCTATCGGACGGCGCCTTTCCACGCTATGCAACCTGCTGGCCGGATATTGCCCACTTCATAGCTCAGCCCCACTATCATGAATATTTTGCCGCGCCAGTCTCGTTTGTTACGGAAGACGTGGACCTGTGGTAATCAAGAGGTTGAAGTTGCTGCAACATGATTGGCGATAAAATGCGTGATTACTGTATTCCCAGACGCCGAAGTTGACTAATAGAAGTTGAGAAACTCAACTCGAGTCTATCCAAAGCTACTTGGATATGGCCCCATTATTAACGCTCGAGGTCGGGATTGCTACGAAGCAATACCGAGATTGTACAAGTACGGACATAAAGATGTGGCAATCTGCATTCCTCTGAGCGTGCCGTCTTCATGATCTCTGAGGTTTTCCGTAATTAAAGTTAGAGCTTGACTGGCGGCTGAGATTCGACTCTAAGACCAACTTGAAATAAATAGAACCCTCGCAATCTTGTTCTGTCGAGCTTGCCTCCCTGCTCTGCCACATACCGCGATCGAGAGAAACTTTCATCTTTCAAGAACCTCCGCACGATGCAGTTGTGCACAAGGCCTTGCCCAAAGCTTCAAACGGAACTTTTTGAATTGAAAGATATGATTTCTTCAACACGATGCCCCGGTATTTGAAGTCGAGAAATGCATGAGTCTTTGACCCTTATTAGCTTTGGGACCAAAGCCAGAAGGTCGAAGGTCTTCGTCAATTCTTGGACGAAGTATATTCCTCGCAAAATCTGTTGACGAGGTATATCTACAAAGTATGAGACGAGAAAGTAGGTGCCTCATGACTACGAAGGAGCAATCAACGATGCGAATAATCGGGAAAGATATGGAGCGTCGAAACAATTTCGTGCTTGTTGTGATGGCGGGTTTGCTCCCCATATTTTCTCTGCCGCTTTGACCAGGCGGTGAGACATTGCAAGCACTTGATTGAGCGAGTGCGATAGGGAGGCGCAAGGCTGGCGGATCCTCCTTCCTTTTTCGGATCGCTGAGCGGAAAGTCCGGACTCGATTCAGTTTCTGCGAGAAACCTCTTCATCTTCATTTTTCAAGTCTTCAAGGTCTGCTGGAAAGAGATGAATCCATTCGCATTATTCATCCTTGCAAGGGAATAGTCGGAACAATTGCGCATCTCGTTTCGCCAGTCAGAGTTTGCCTCAATGCCGAAGGAAACGCGAAGCCGTCAGCCGTCTTTCCGGCCATCAGCCTTGCTGATGTCTGGTAATATTCGGAAATAATTCGCGCAGGAGATGTTTCGACTCCACGCTATGCCGTAGAGCTTGGTTGACACAAGTGCTTTGAAATTCTTACAAACCGAATAGATGAGGAAGAGGTCTAAAGATGTCATCGATTGCCCTTTTGAGCGGGGTAGCTTAGAAGCGCAAACGCCCCAAAAAGCATTGAAGACACACGGGAAGTCGCCTTCAAGCCTCCCCTTTTCAGGAACCCACTAACCCCCCTGTATGCCCCAATGTTGCGCTTCTGTGCTGCGATGGTACGTGCACGTGACTAAACTCCTTTCGTCGAACTATTAGAGGTAGAGCCTGCGCTTCCTGCTTCAGCGAACGGGCGTTGAGCGAACTTAAGCCGGAAGAAACATCTTAATAAATTTAACTTTCTGACGTCGAGCCTTTCGAAGCTTCTACTCTAATCAATAACAGCCCACTCAACCTCATCATCCACACAGAGCTCCCGGAGTATAATTTTCCTCGGCAATATCCCTGGAGTTCCTGTCTATCCGGTTTCTCCCCGCAATTTTCGCTTTCGCCTCCACAGCCTTGGTAAATGCGCTCACAAATCACTCTCACGAACGGGTATCTGCAACGAGGCTGACACTCGTGCGCGCTTGACGCGCCACCCATTTTCCACGGCCACGACCACCACTCGCTCTACTGAGCGATGGCCCCTCCTAATAATCTTCTCCCTCGTCCACTCCTACCAAGAGTGGAACCAGGTAGTGCGTCAGCTTCTCCGCCGCTGGACAGCATTCTAGATGGTGGGGAGCCTGCACTTAAGCGGCGATGCATCTCCAACGCCTGCGAGCCATGTCGCAAACGCAAATCGAAAGTAAGTGTAAACACCAAGAATTGACCGTTAGGGATGTTCCGGAGGTGCCATCTATCTCTCACTGCCCTCAATTCCCCAAAATGTGCAGTGCAATTATGACCTTGTCGCATAGTTTGGTTCTGCTGTTGGACCTGACTGATGCATATCGCAGTGCGACGGAGTGAAACCATCATGCAACGCTTGTACAACTGTCTATGACACGCAATGTTATTATGATCCAGACAGCGATCACAGACGAAAGGGTGCCTTGAGGAAGGAGATCCGCGATTTGAAAGCGCAGAAGCAAGAGCAGAACACCATTCTCGATGTCATCAGAAAAGGTTCAGAGGCAGATGTTGACGATGTCATCCAAATGATTCGAACGAACCCAGATGAGCCCTACGAGTCGATCGCAGACAGCATCAAGAAGATGAGCCTTGGTTCGTCGAGGAAGTCCGATGCACCAACTCTGGAAGGAGAGCTCGCCGACTTTGGCCAATCCTCCATGGACAAGGCTGGAGAGACTCGACATTATGGCCATACCTCACATTTAACGGTAGTGGGAACTGAGGAAGAATCTTCTGCGATTGCAGTGGATCAAGTTGGAACCTGGACCACAGCGACGAATGATGGGGAGCTCGTCAAGCATCTCTTGCTTCTTTACTTTGCTTGGGTCCACCCCTTTTATTTGTTGTTTCCCGAAGAAGTCTTCTGGCATGGCTTGAACAATAAGAAACTCAAGTACTGTAGTCCAATGCTTGTCAATGCTGTATTGGCCCTGGCATGCAATTTCTCGGATCGACCTGGAGCTCGGGCAGATCCCAATGATCCAGCAACCGTCGGCAACCATTTCTTCGCAGAGGCAAAGAGGCTGCTAGCTGAAGATGATCGATCTTGCCTGACTACCATTCAAGCTCTGGGTGTCATGTCCGTTCGGCAAGCAATGAACAACCACGACAGCAATGGCTGGGGCTTTGCAGGTCGGATGATGAACATGTCTATCGAATTGGGATTGCACTTGACATACAATGGACCGGCCAATGGGAAAGTTACGCCAACAGAAATTGAGGTTCGCAGGATCACCTTTTGGGGTTGCTATCTGCTGGAAACTCTTTGGGCTATCTGCGTAGGCCGCATTTCTTCTCTTCCACGAACAGCGATTCGGCTTGACAAGCCCTTCATCAGAGAGAATCTGGAGAAGAAGATCTGGAGGCCTTATGGCGACCCACGTGCTCCTGAGAACTTGAACCAGTTTGCGCAGCCGAGCTTTACATACACTCTCCTACTCCATGGGAGTCTTCTCTCAGAGATTATCAACGACACAGTCCAAATGTTTTACGCACCGAGAGATCGCATTACGAGTCGCAAGTTACAACAGCACCACGACAGATTCCAGCAGTGGCACAGGAACCTTCCTCCAGTTCTTGCAATCAAACATGGCGAGCCAACTTTGCCTCAAGTACTCGCCCTTCAGTAAGCCATTCCAATGTCATTTTTAACACTTTCAATCCTGACAATTTGCGCAGCATCTATTATCACAACTGCGTCAACCACCTCTTCCGCCCGTTTGTGCGAGTCACGTTCAAGGAAGGAACCAAAAACCCTCGTCAAATATGCACCGAAGAAGCCATCACTATCTCCCAGTTAATGAACACGTACTCCAGCACCTACGGATTGAGAAGGGGATATTTCGTAACTACTCACTGCATCATGAGTGCCGCGATCATCCACCTTCTCAACATGTCGGGCCAAAATTCAAACCCCTTGCTCGCCATCCAAGCTGCGGACTACCTGCTTGAAGCCATACGCATGTTGCATGAAATGCACGCAGCATTCCCAATCGTAGCGCGATACTTCAAAGTCATCCGCAGTCTGGCTTCAAAGTGGGGTGTGGACCTTCCTGACAATATTCAACAAGCCGTCGACTTCCCTTCGCCCGTCTCCACAAACAGCAACTCAGCCATCAGTCCGCCACAACCCTTCCCGATAACCCTTCCTTCCGCTGATGCTGATGTACCTTCTTCTCCAACTCTCGAAAACCGCAAAGATTCTGCTCCAGAGCTCTTGCAAACGCCTTCCCACATTACCGGATATATGGGTATCTCGACACCTGGACCGCCGCAATACCTTTGGACGCCGTTCCCTGAAAGTATGGATGGTATGCCTGTTGTCCCACCGCAGAATCTGGCAAGCACTGCGATGGATATTGGCAGTATGCTGGAAGGAGACGGTGATGACTTGGCTCAGCTCGGTCGTGATGGCTTTGCGATTGATACGACCGATTTCGGTACGCCGCTGTGGGATGTCAATTGGGACCAGCCTGAGGGAAGTGGATAGCAGTGAGCGTAATGAATTTGGGAGAATAAGTGGTGTTTGAGAGAGTTGATTCTTCAATATTATTTACATGCTTCGGCATTGTGGATGGGTCGGCGAAAAATGGAGCTGGTGGCATTCGTTTGGGTGGGAACTTTGAGTTACTCATATCTAGCGTCCGCATGGCGCATGGTGTCCTGGACCAGTTGGGCCCTTTATTCCCTTTATTACCCCTTTTATGTCTCTGTCCCAATTATGGGGAATACAGTCTTATCAAAACCGCGATGGAACCATACTTTCTTTGTTCCAGCAACTCCTTTATGTAAGGGGCTCTCTTTGTACAAATAACGATAAGAGCTCAATATGACCCTCGAGCCTGGTTCATTGAGTTCGATGGACTATGATGACTTGAAGCTTGATGCGAAAGTTGAATTGATGTGATGCCAGCCTGTGAATGAGTATCTTGCTGTTTTGCGTGCTGTGCTTGAATTGTTACCTCTGCTTGATTATGGCATTACTCCAACCGCACGCCTTGCTTGATTGATTTATGAGTTGTGCAAATGCCTTGACCGCTTGATTCTTGAGTAATTGACGTGTTGCGAGTCTGCGAACGCGCGTTGTGCTTCGGTACAGGCTCTGCTCGCTGCTTGAATGATATTTTTTGGCTACTGCAAGTGGCCAAAGATTAACTTTGAAGTACTGCAGTCGGCGTCTCAATCCTTTGACTCTGCGCCTGCTTCTTGTTATTATATACATTGTCTCTGATAACGTCCATCCCTGCGTGGCGAGAAACCCACCGTGCCGAGAAAAATGATGTCAGATGAGCTGGTTGCTATGGCAACAGTTGTGTACACATATCTCGGGTTCTGGTAACCCTCCAATTTTCCTTCCTTAGAGATATATCAATATACATGATTTTACCATACAATATCGTCTGATTCGACAAATGATAGGTACTTTGACTTTAAGCATCTTAAAATCTGTGCACGCATCAATATCTCCTATATTTTTTATAAGTCGTGTTCCGTAGCCACTCCTGAACACTCTGAACCCCCTCTCCTAGAAAATCACGTTCGCATCGTCGCCCTCACACCTGATTTGCAAAGAGTCTCCTTTTATAACGCAACAGAGTTCCTCCACCACAGCTCCTCCACCGAGCTCTTACTATCCCTAATACTTATAAAGGGTCTCATCCGAGCTCTAAGGGCTAATCACTATGCGGGAAATCGTTATCAGCCTTATGGCTACTATGGAGTATAAATTCATGCAAGGTCGCCACACGTATCATTACCTCAGTTGAAGCGACTAACTATTTTTGGTCAGAGCGAAACTACCCCGCACCTCCTATAATGCCTTCGAAATGAGCTGAAAAGCTCAGAGAGAAGGTGCTTCGAAGAGAAGAGAGCGCGGTGCTTTCGGGAAATCCTTTTTCCGGATTAATCCGTTTTGTTTATTAATCTCTTAGTAATATTGTGCATTGTGGTTATGTGGCTAACACTTCTCGCAAGCTCGTCCCGCCGTTTCTTATGCTGCTTTCTTTTTATTTAGGGGTGTTTTGCTTCACACTTTGTAACAGCTACGTCTAAGCACATATTCCTAGTGGGTTTTTTTTATCTACAGCCTACACGTTACATTGAGGAAGTATGATTCTTGCCCTATTATATCATCCCCACCTGAATTTGTGCTTACTTCTTCGCCATCTCAGCCTTCTAGGCTAGGAGATGGTCTAGTTCTTAGTGAGGAGGATCGCGCGCACGAGGTTGCGATAGAAGAACAAAGGAGGGCTAGCAGATTTGTGATGAAGACCGGAAGAGGTTTAAGAAGCTTTATGATAAGTAACGATAGAGGGGGAGGATTAAGCAGGTTGCAGGCCGGTGTTTCTAGTTCCTCGAGCCTAAACAGCAGCCTAGTTACTAAACGGAGACGTATATTATAGGACTCTCACGTCTCTTCCTAACACGTAATTATATACAAGCTGTTTCTTCCCACAGTCTATCCTTTTTGCAGTTGACTGTTCACGTAATCCAAATTACTATTTCTAAGTGTTTTGTCACGTGTTCGCATACAGGTGGGGTGCTGCTGTCCGTGCACTGTGCTGAAACTTTATCTATCGACTTCATCCACCTTACACTTCATCAACTGCTTATTCTACTGTTTCTTAATTAAATTCCAATACTCTGATGAATTTCGAAGGCTTCGTGTGAGCCGTAGGCTGGCACCCATGTGCCTTCGAAGAGAAGAGAGCGCAGGGCCTTCGGCGTTTCATTATTCCGTACCGTGTTTAGTAATATCTTACGTGATCTTTGTGGCTTGTAAGCTGGTGGCTTGCCTCGCTGTTTCAGACGCCTCACTGTTGTCGATGCTGCTTTCTTTTTATATATTCGAAAGTGTTTTGCCTGACCTTTGTAACAGCTACGTCAAAGCACCTATTCCTAGAGTTATGCTTTTTATTTCTATCCACAGCTTACACTTATACTTTGAGAAGGTACAGTTCTTGCTCTATTATGTCATCTCCTCTCAAATTTGTGCTTACTTCTTCATCATCTCAGCCTTCTAGGCTAGAAGGTGGTCTAGTTCCCAATGATAATAACGTAGGGTTTGTTTGTGGTGGGTTACTTCCGAAGATTGCACAGCAGGGTGAGGAGGTTGACGCGCACAAGGTTGCGATAGAACAACAGAAGAGGGCTAAGCAGATCTGTGATGCAGACAGGGCGAGATTCAGGCAGTTTTATAATGACGAGTTACGGAGGAAGAGGCCTAAGCAATTTCTTTATAGAGAACGACCGCGGGGAGGACCTGACAAAACATTCCAGGCTGGGGAGGGAGTGCAGTCTAATAAGGCGGCGCAGGAAAGACTACGAGCCAGGCAGGAGCAGCGAGTCAAAGACGATCAGCTTCGGGAAAGTAGAAGGTTAGCAAGACAGCGAGCCTACACGTTACCTTGAGAAAGTGCCTTCGAAATGCCTTCGAAATGCCTTCGAAATGAGCCGAAAAGCTTGGAGAGAAGGATCTTCGAAGAGAGAGAAAGCGTGGAGGGTTGAGAAGGCGCAGGAAGCGGAGGTCCCGCAGGCAAGCAAAGCTTAGAGAAAAGCAGGATGCAGAGGACCGCAGGCTAATAAAGTTTAGAGAGGCAGAGCGGAGGCAAGACAGAGGCGAGATTGATTCAGTTCCAAGACCGTTGCCTCAAAAACCCGGTATATTACCCACCAAATTTAGACTAGGATGATACTAGCTGAGCTGGTGTCATCGAACCAATCCAGCGCGTCGTCCACCTCTTCCACTCCTCTGCCAGCTGTTGTGGTCTCTTCGGTACCGTCGGGGTTAGAATCCACGGTATCGCCACAAAATTGCACAAGTCCTGTACGTCTGTACTCGCCCAAGCCGTCATCTCGCCTACTTGAAGTTCGTTCGATGGCTATGGCTAGAACTTCCTTCCTCCCTGACCGCTCTACTTGCCCGAGCTCGAGTGCTAGTACTGGGATGGTTCCGTCCCACCTAGCTGAGGTGTAGCGGTCAGAATGATAGATTCCCAGCTCTTTACTCCTCTGACCGAGGGAATAGAACTTCCAACCTGCTGAGGGAACAACTTGCCCCCATTTCATCCTTCCTGAAACCTTCAGCTCGCCATAGAGAACTAACCCAAATGGGTTATTCCCGGCGACGAGAACCTCAACATCCAATATTTTTAGTGACGCCGAGAATTTGAAAATGGGGTAAGCATTAATGTAAGAAAGGCTCTGGCCAAGAGACGCCCATGACCACGAAGGAGCAACATAGTCGGCAGGCTCTGTATACATCTGCCCGCTTCCTGGGGAATGCTGCTGGAATGCCGCCCTCCAGGATAACCCGCGAAGCATGTCACGCTGCCACAAGCCTGCAATAAACCCCTCGTCCAGATTTTCTTGAAAACTTGCAACGATGCCACTCAAAGCCGGGAGTCTGTCCTTTTGGAACGTCAGCCTCTTCGTCGAGTAGGCCCTCGACAAGGCGATACCAATAGTCGTAGCACAGACGACTATTGCGGAGCATGGCCACGTTTATTTTCTCCACGGTAAGGTCTGTCCAGGCTTGAGACGCGTCCATCATGATAGGGATATGCAAGTCCTCGAAACGCATATTTTTGGAACACTCGAGGTACATCTTCTGTTTCGAGAAGTTCAAAACCCGGGTGGAGAGAAGTCTTTCCTGGAATACCCACCCACGCCAGGAGAGGGTGGAATTTGGTTCAACGATATACCAAAATTCACGAGCGTCTTTGGATACCCAGATGATTCCACTGACGAAGTGCTCAACGCCCTCCATTGTCCAGCTGACTTCGATGGGGGTTCTCTCCTTCACTTCTTTCTTGTGAAGAAAGCCAGCGCTGCTATCCAAACCATCAACGGCAGCCAGTGTAACCACGGCATTGCTATAAATGCCTGCCACCTTGGGACACTCTCGATCCCAGTCTTCCTTGGAGTCCTGAATGATGCACAAGGTGTCAATCCACAAGTATCGATAACCAAGCTGACGCGTTGTTTCCACGGCGTCGAGAAAGGTATTAGGGAATGAAGCGAGAGGGATGCGTGTCAGATGTTGAGTGAAATTGCTAGTGAGGGTCTTCAGTGGCTGGTACTTGCCCCAACAATGGCTCAGCGCAACATAGTTCCCAGGCTCACTTCCCGTAATCACCAACCGTGGCTCAACCACTTCACTACCACAACCTATATCGACAATTCTCGTTGGAAGGGTCAATTGGTGATCATCGTTCCGACAGGTTCGGTGGTTATTGAGACAGTCATTGATCCATTCCTGAGCAAGAGCCAAGTTCGGAGACTCATCCATGGCTCGTCCAATGACATGGATCTTTCCTTCGTCCCAAGATTCTGAGATGCTAAATGCGTTAGAATACGAAGCCCACTAGAAGCCACAAGGGTCTAACCTGTGGGTATTGAAACTTCAAGACCAAATGTATCGTTATCGTCAAACTCCTGATTAAACCGATATCTACCGAAGGAGATGCTACAGATTCCTGCCCCTAACGATAAACAGGCAGAATCTACTTCGTAACCTCTGGCTGCGACGATGAACCGTGTTCTGGAGAGATCCATCTCGTCCAACTCAAGATCTGCCATATCTTTTTCCAAGTTCAGCTCTTTCACGTCCTCCACAGAAAAGTCTCCGACTAGCCCTTCCAGGTAGCTGGATTTGAACAGAGAACAGAGCTCACATCCTCCATCGGCAGAGGCTTCCAGTTCTCTAAAGGTTTCATAATGCTCAGCTGTGGGAATGCTCTCGTCATTGTCCACGAAGTGGAGGTTGTTGCAAACCTCGATTAGCATTGCTAGCGGCGGTGTTTCTTGGATAGTAGTTGATTATTCTGGTCCTACAAGACCCCGTTACAGTCGCTAGTAAGCTCAACTTCCTTTTTGAACAGTTTGAGGAGGCTTTCTTACAAGGCTGCCAATGAGCAGTAGACGCCGCTTGGTGACCCTGACAAGATAAGTCCGTTTATTTCGGCACAAAAATAAAGAATAGCTCCAAGACTAATCCAGCTAGGGGGTTTGACAGGATAATGATGCGGCTGGTGGAGCACACTATAATGGGGTGATGTCGAAGGACGGGATGTAGAGGATAACTATGAAATCGAGCGGGGAGATTTGGGGCCCGATCACAGTAGAATGTTAGCGCAAAGCAGCAGCCTGATCAGTTAGGTTGAAAAGAATTATGCCAGGCACCTATAATCCTTGGTCATTTAAATTTAGACAAATTTAGCTTAGCTTACACGTGATATAAGAGAGATGTGGCGTATGTATAATAGGATTAAGACTCTGCTAGCCAGAATTATACTAAGCCAGAAGCGTTTTGGCAATATAGCTTAGTTTAAATGCCTTCGAAATTTTATCCGTAGGATAAAATAAGAAGGTTATGCCTTGCCTTCGAAATGAGCTGAAAAGCTCAGAGAGAAGGTTCTTCGACAAGAGAGGGCGCGGGCTTCGGACTTTCCTTTCTCCGTTTGTTACTAAAAATAGTTAGTCCTGGCTCTGATCCGGCCTTGGCGCCTTCCGACGATGTTTCGTGTATTTCTTCAATTCGCTGCAAATATAATCCGTGCTTGGCCTCTGAGTAATCCGTTTCTTTTATATATTATCGCCTATGCCTCCGCCTTCCGTATTGTCTAGGTTGTTGAGACAAGTTCGGGTTTCGGCTTGGTGTGTAAGTTATTTGCTTTTTGGTGACCTGAGACCCCGCGATGTTTCTGATGAGAACGGTTTGTACAGCCAATTCATTCTATTTTTTTTTCTTTGGTTCTATTTATGATAATAATCGTGATGATGTCTCTTCTATCTACTCCTTCTGGATCTCGGCAATCTAGCCCACGGTCTAGAGCGGCCCTGAGTGCCAGTAGCCGGATTGTAAGTGCCTGAGCTTAATGTAGGAGAACAGCCACCAGCTAGGCGGTTAGACCTCTAACCTTAACCAAGAGAAAGCCCTAAACATGAGCAGGAAAAATCTTACTATTTTCTATCTAAGCAATACTTTCATCTCCACTGGTGACGCAGCATCAAAAGCGTGAATATGAATCAGGCCCGCACCCAGCCTGAACGCTAGACCGTTCTTCCATTCCACCATTAAGACATGGTAGAGACAATAGCATATGTTCCAGTTATACTTAGACAAGTCGAAGTCGCAGTTTAGAGTTACACCCTCAATACAAGAGGTTGGGTTGATGCCAGGTTCTCCCTGGACACCAGCAAGTGACTTTCTCTCGGGATCCCATGCCGGGTCATTGGTGATGAAAGGGTGTACGGTCGTCTGTGAGACCTTTATAAGGCTGTACTTCCCAAAAAATTCGTCGGGAACAGATTTATCATATGTGATCTCTCCCGCTATTTTACCCTCTGAGTCAAGGATAGTCATGTTTTTGTGCCCGTTGCGAAAGGCTCTTGCTTTGACATCGAACTGTGCAACCTCAGCGAGCAGATGCAGGATTCCAGTGTTGGCGTCCATGGGGCTCTGATCCCAACTTGTCTTGTCGATAGGATGAATATATTTGAGGGATTGACCTCCGTGCTTCGGGATATAAGCTTTGAACGGATTTCCGAAGCTATCATGGTGCTCTATGTCCACCCAGTCTGACCAACCAATCCAGTCCGCTGCTGGCTTGCCTGTGCATCGCTCAGAGAGAATTGTTGTTCCATCTGCGGCGTCCACCCACTTGAGACGGGTGATTGCCTGGTCACCGCAAAAATTGACGGCACCGACCTTAGAGACCCATGACCAGCTCGGATAGGTTGCTTCCTCATAGGACTTGCGACATATCCGTTGTCGAAGCCCGTTGTTGTGGATTCTCAACCAGAGTAAACCGGCATCAAGCGAGCAAAGCGGTATGCCGAAGACCATAAGGCTCTTCAGGAATAAGATCTCGCTCGAGAGGAACAGTAGCGCCGCAAAGGCATTAAGTATATCGGTTTCGTAGGTCAAATAACGTTTGGAGTACATGTATACCAATTCACCGTAGATCTCCCAATTGACACGCCCAGTAATCCGCAAATTATACGGATGGCCGTACAAGAAGCTATTAGGAAATCTCGGCGGCATTTTGTGGATCGGTTCGCGAAAATCCTCCGAAGCATGGCCGTGCGTGCATGAGAAGTAGACTTGCTCGGACGTGAATATCAGCTTTCTTCGCGACAGCATGCACTCCTGATAAGTCCACCCTCGCGAGTTCCACGTGGTTTTCTCAACAGCCTCTCGAAGTAGTTGATGTTTTGCGGCGATTTTAAGATCGCGCACATGGGCGATAGACTGGATCTGCGCTCGAGATCCAGACCGCACTCCAGGCAAGCATGCATTTGCGTCTACACCATGTGCAGCAACGAGGGTCAATTTGGCAAGGCGGTAGATCTGGTGCATATTTTGGATCTGATCATGCTTATCGTTTCCGTCTTGGTTGATACAGAGGCTGTCAATCCATAGGTACTGGAGACGAAGAGCCTTGCAAACCATTATTGCATCCCGGATAGTCCTTGGTATGAGGGGATCATCGGTACGTATGGAGTTCGGTTCGAAGAGTTTTCTTTCACTAGCAGTGTTTAGAACGAATGTTTGCTTCATTCCCCAGACGTAGCTCAACGCCGCGTAGACATGCTCTTGCATTTGATGGTCGGACATCTCCACAAGGCATTCCAGCTTGACATCTATATAGCGAGTCTTACTCAGCTTGCTTTCGCTTGTGATACTGTCCAGAATGGCGAATGCCTCATTATCATTGTCGCTGCACTCTCGTAACCATCGGTCAATGCGCGTGAAATCAACTGTGTCGCCTATATCTCTCCCCGAGAGATACGCATTCGTATCTTCAGGCCGGATAAGATGCAGTCCATGGCGTGGCGAGTAGCTACTACGTTCTTGGTGAACATCTAATCGTAGAATGCTATCCAGCGAACCACAATCATTCCACTCTTCAATCCAGTTTCCCTCGGGGGCCTTCTTGTTCCAAAGGAAGATTCGTATATATTGCAGAGGAGCTTGAACTTGGAATACGCTTAGAGCTTTTTCACGCTCAAGATAATGACAAACAAGACGACAGAACTCGCAATTTTCTTTGTTTTTGATCTCTTCGAGCGTACCTAGTAGAATGCCTCGCCACCATCGCGCTTCCTCTCCATCGTAGGGCGCGTTAGCGGGACTTGGGAATGCCCGTTGTCGAAAGAGGAATAAGAAATCAAGCTGTCCACAGTTGAAGCACAAATTTGCCCAGCTTTCTCTGTATTTAGCGTCGCCGCTGAGGAGCCATGGAAATTGTTGCTCTTCAGATCCAGAGGCCGGAAAGCTGTAGTACAAATATCCCCCCCTGTCATTCTTGATTGGCATTTTATCGAATTTCGATGCAACTTCTCATGCTCTATCGACAGGGTGTTCGAGACCAGAAGCAAATCCAATGGTGGCAGCCACCGGCGAACCCATGTATAGTCTGTGTGGATGATTGCAAGGCCTGAAATGAAGAGCACGTAAGCATGGGACTCCAAAGGGCACGACAGGTCATGAACAAGGTGGGGTAGGCAACGACCTCTCGCTTAACCAGCCTTCTTCTAGTGTGCCTACCGACATCAAATCATCACATGATCCGAAGCGCAGAATTTTATTGCCTTCGAAATTTTGCTTTGCCAAAAATAAGAAGGTTCTTCGAAGATTGGAGAGCTCTGTGGGTTCGGCCCTTCTTTGGTCTGGTCTTGGTGTTTTCCCGAAAATGTTTCCAGCTCTCGGCATAAATATAATCCACACTTGGACCTCTGTTTTATGAGTCCCTGTTTTGTATTCGAATTTATCACGTGTCCGCTTACATATGACCGACTGTGCATCATACCTAAAACTTTGTCGATTTCATTGACCGTACTCTTATCAACAGATTATTCTAACATGTCTTTCTAAGTTCCAATATTTCGGCACATTTCGAAGGCTTCGTGTGAGCCGCAGGCTGGCACCCATGTAATTAAGTTACGATGTAATTTCACTTATGTAATCATCTGCCAAGCTTGTGGCTGTTCAAGACTGTGGCTGACGCAAGGCCAAACTGCACCATGCGCAGCCTTTACTGGCAGCGAACACCAGATCAGCGCCAACGTCTAAGACCTCCCCAATAACTCTGTGCATCTCTTCGTTGACGCTTGTGATACAGATTTTGCGCCGATATGTTTAACGAGCTACTCGAGTAGCGTTTGTCTGAGAACGTGCCCAGCCTGCTCTTCATGCCTCACAATGCGCCTCTTGGAGCGCAAACCCGACGGCGACCTCGTCTTTCGCGAATCCACCGATAATCATGTCCCAGGAAAGATCCGAGGGCTGGAGAAACTAGTAATTTCAGGGTACTATGCAAAAAACTGGCCGGCATACTTGGAGGAGAGAATGGGTGTGCGGGTGCAAGCTATATGTGGCCACTGTCGTGAAGAGCGTGAGTTGAAAGAGGGGATCTAAACGATGAGGAATTGGAGATTGAGAAGTTAATACGTGAGACGAATGAGAAGGAGTTGCAGACATTCATGAAGTATCAGCAGGGAACAGAAGATTTGATTCCATAAAGCATATAACATCGAGCCATTGCAAAGTTTGGAGCATTTACTGTCATGAATTTTACGTTACGAATCCGCGGCGTTATGGGATATATGGGATATATGTGATGGCTATATTTTGTGGTTGCCCTTGGAGTACCCATCAACTCTCTCGACGTTTTCCCTCTGCAATACCACCAAAATGGAAAACAGGTCAGGGCGGACCTGGTTGAGTGCGGTCAGAAATTCGCCTCTTTGAGGAGCGTTCGGCATCTCCAGTACAGTGGCAAAGTGTTCCAGTAACGAAAGGAGAGGCGGTCGCGATATCTATCGCGAGCAGAATCATAGTCGATGCGGCCCAGTTCCGGAAGTTCAATCCCAACTACCTCAGGTCAACCATTAAGACCGGCAACAGCTGCTCGAGTGATACCAATATCATTGATCTCCTTGACTTTTTCGAGGATCGTCCATCTCCGCCGCCGGGGGCCGACCAGGTCAAGGTCAGCGCGTGGATCTCGACTTGCAAGACGAAGACAATTTAATCATTTGCAGCCCAACCGTCTTGGGATTCAGTCTGAATGATAAGTTGTGGTGTAAGACGCCTGTCTGGCGACGAAAGATCTGCAAAGTCGCCCTCTAGCATTATAGTCACGTGATGGATGAAAAGGGTAGGGGAATGCGGTTGGATTATTAAGGCTGTAAAGATACTGGAGATACTAATGAACAAACCAAGTACAGTAGTCTGTACTTATGGACAGAAATCCTCCCTATGACTCATAGAACACGTCGCACTGTCATACTGATCAAGTGGTCTCAGAGTCATGTGATGCCATGTGACTCAGCAGGCAGCACTATCTGCCTAGAACCAGAGTCACTGATTACTCATTCGAACACGCCCGATATGCTCCGGCAAATGGACATGTTAAAGAGACAGTCGAGAGGTTGCAACACGTAGTTATATTTTATCATTGGTCTGTAAATAAAATACAGTCGTTGCGTTTCGTGGATCTGGGGATCATCAGTCTCGGACTAGATGATTTGGAGATACACTACACATAATGACCTGCAATGACGATCTACCTCCTCTAGCGCGATGACAAGACATTGCAAAGACCTTCGATCCTGAGGGGTCTTATACGATGGCTTCCCTGCCAAAGGAAACGCAGACACGTGCATATTCAGAGACCAAACTGTTTGAGATTCACCGTAGGGTGTTTCTTCTTGCAGTGCCGCCTGAAATTATCCTTCCTAAAGACTGGCTTATCATATTTGCCACAACTCTTGACAGTACAAACCCAGTAGACCTGGCCATATTCATGCATGGTTTCGACATGACGCTTTAAACCGTTGTCACCAGCGAAGCTCTTGTTGCAAATATCACAACGGTGGCGAGAGGCGCTATCGTCTTGAGAGCCTGCTGTTGTTTCGACCGAGGTCGATTCGTAGGACTGCTGCTGGATTTCTGCTGTTGTTTCGACCGAGGTTGAGTCGTAGGACTGCTGCTGGGTTTCATCCCAAGGGTGGGCAGAATCTGGTATAGGAGAGTGAGGGAGGTTGTGTGCGTCAAAGTGGTTGTAACCCGAGAAATTGTCTTGCTGAGCACTAAAAGAAACTCCTAATCCTGAATGGACACTGTCGGCACTCTCGTTCTCCGATAAAAACGAGCAAGTAGCGAGTGGTGGGGAACTTTCGCGCGCACTGTAAGACTCGCGCGCGTCGTCGCTCACAAACCCACTATAGTAGGAATACTCGAAGTCCTCTGACGGGGGTGCTGAAGGACCGTAGTCGTCCGAACGGTAAAAGGAGACGTGTTGACTTAAAGCTCTACCAACACGCGGCTCGTTGCTTGACAAGGGTCAGGCGGTGCGGGCCTCCTGCTTAGTGCACAGGAGACCCGGCTCCTCTTGTTTAAAGAAAAGAAGTTGAGAGCTGTGCAGTCCTGGGCCACTTCACAAAGTAGCTATGCCCAGGACTGTTTGAGAGATAAAGTGTATGAGATCGAGGCGAGGGAGGTTGCTTCAGAACACTTTTCTTAGTGAGACAACCACCGACTTTATATTCATCTTTCTCTCCACAACTACTTTGTCAGGCTGATTCAACTCAAGTCTCCGCAGAGAGACTGCCTGCTTCTTGCATATCCGATAAGGCTGTGCCCAATGTGGTTGACCAATCATTACGGCAATCTGCTGTGGTGTGGGGCTTAGAGCAAAAGCAGCCTCAAAACTGGCCGACTGGGGAGAAGTGCACATGCATGCCTCACATCAACCCAACCGCAGAATAAGAAAATTTTCCTTGCGACTTAATAAAACGCCTTGCGTGGACCTTAATGTAAACGCAGCCTCAAAACTGGCCAACTGGGGAGAAGTGCACATGCATGCCTCACAACGAGCCAACCACAGATGATATCAGAGCACCAGAATTGCGCTCGATTTCTCGTATCCTGATCAATCCGCATTGGTAATTTCACTTTTGCTGGAACTTCGCGCTCTTATGGACGAAAATGCTGCACAACCATGCATATGGTAGGCTGGCGATACTCTTTTGGATATTGAGGGCCTCAAAAAGAGCCAACTGCGAGCCGAGCCCTGTACTAACGCCGAGACACTACCGCTGCATAGCTGCTGCTTCTTCGTCTCTTATCGAAACTTTTAGCAGCACGAATGACTCCTTCGCTTATAAAAGGGACGGATGGATCTCAAAGATGGAGTCAAAATTCCACATTCTTCTTCTATTTAAACACTGGTTTCCCGAACAAGCCAATACTCTTGCTGACCCTCCTCTTGATGAGTAAACACATCCTCATCATATCGATTACTCCGCCCATAAGTTCAAAAAATGGCCGTCAGCCGGGACATTATCATCTTATCAAACCCGGCATTGCTTGAAAAGGTCGACAAGCTCCGCGACTTGAATATTGGTCAACATGTGCCTCTCCCTCAGGTAAGATCAGGAGGCCGATATTTAGTATGATTCCACATAAGCTCACACGTAAAACAGCTTGTTGTAGTCGGAGATCAAAGCTCTGGCAAATCCTCCTTACTGGAAAGCCTGAGTGGAATTCCGTTTCCTAAAGACCAAAGCCTTTGCACTCGTCATGCAACACAGATCACATCTCGATGCAATAGCGATGACTGTGTTGATATACGAATTATTCCTGGCCCACACGCGTCAGAGGAGCATAGGAAGTATATCGAGTCATTCCACATGCGCGTGTCTTCGGGTTTGGAATTTCGGGAGCAGTTTGTGGATATCTTGAAGAAGGTTAGTGAGACTTGAATATCTCTGATCAACTCAGACAGCTCAAGAAAGATCAGGCCAATGAAAAAATGGGTTTGCGGGCCGATATCTCAACCGGGAACGGCGCCGTGTTTAGCGAAGACGTCCTTAAGATCGAGGTGCAGGGGCCTCACGAGGACTATCTCACCATCATTGATGTCCCAGGAATTTTCCGCACCACTACGCAGGGAACCACTAAAGATGACATGGTCATGGTGAAGGACCTGGTCAAGAGATATATCAGAGACGGTCGCACTATTATCTTAGCGGTGCTGCCGAGTAATGTCGACATTGCCACGCAAGAGATCTTAGAGCTTGCGGAAGATTACGACAAGAATGGTGAGCGTACCCTCGGTGTGCTCACCAAGCCCGACTTAGTACTTGAACCTAGTGCGCAGGCCGCCGTCTGCGACCTTGTTCAGGGCAAGAAACGGCCACTCACTCTTGGCTACTTCCTTGTCCGCAATCGTGGAGCGAGTAGCGGCTCAAAGGAGCAGTCGGAACTTGATCAGATTTTCCGAAAGCAGCCATGGATTGACCTTCCACAGGATCGAGTAGGCATCCCAGCCCTCAAAGAGCAGCTCAGGTCGCTATTGGTCGAGATTACCCGACGCGAGTTTCCTAAATTGCTCCAGGATGTCAGCAATCAAATTAAAGAATGCAAGAGAGAACTAAACAGCCTTGGACCACCTCGCCAGCATGAGCGCGAGCAACGCAGTTTTCTTAGTCGCATTGCTGAGACTTTCCAGGATCGTGCTAGGGCAGCATTGGCCGCCGATTATAACGCGGACCCAGTTTTTGACCAAGACGAGCTTCGTCTCATCACTCACATGGTAAACATTACCGATGTTTTCAGTGCCGATTTTCAACAGGGTGCCCATTCACGACACTTCGAGAAACTTGACCTGTCTGTATCGTCTGTGGCAGATGAGATGCCTGCTGATTGCGATTGTGAAGAAACTCCAGTCGAGTTGATGATAGACAACCTGCGAGTGCTACTCCAAAAGGCAAGAGTGGACGATGTTGCGCCGGGGGAGCTTGCTGAACTCAGCGACATCATTGTCCCTCTCCCTCCGCATAGGACACCAATGCCGCGTGACGATTTTGCCGCATGGATCAATGATGTCTATTTGCAATCCAGGGGCCTGGATCTTGGCACTTTCAACGCAAACTTGGTTTCTACGGCTTTTGCAGAGCAGTCACGCAAGTGGGGCGACATGACTAAGATCTATATGAGCAGAGTCATCATCACCCTTCATCGCTTCATCGCCGCCGCACTTCGCTCCGTCTGCCCGGAAGAGCAAGCCCGCGGCAAGTTGTGGTCCGCAATCCTCGAGAGCCTAGTGGAACGCTACAAGATGGCAATGGCCCAAGCGAGCCTATTGATCGAAGTCGAACAGCGCAAGCAGCCTTACACTCTTAACCGACAGTTTACCGAGGCTCTCTCGAAAGCTCGGGGCTACCGAGTCACTGAGCTGCTGCGTCCTAAGGCTAGAAAGGACACCAGGCAGTACGGAGGGCTTCAGTACATGGTTAATTTGGACGACATTGCCAAAGCTGCTGAAGGCAAGAGCAATGTGGAGCAGTTGCAAGAAGAGATTCATGACATTCTTCATGCTTACTACAGCTTGGCGCTGGACCGGTTCATTGACAATGTCTTTCAACTCGCTGTTGACTACTACCTGTTGCATGGCCCTTCTAGTCCCCTGAAAGTTTTCACTCAGGACTGGGTTATCAACCTGGAATCCGAGCAGCTCGAACGGATCGTCGGTGAGACCAAACCTGCCAAGACGCGCCGTTCGAAACTTGTGAAGAAGATTGAAGATTTGTCTAACGCCTTGAAGATCCTCAAAACCTAGTGGTTAATCACTATTTTTGACACCACTAAGAAAGCTTGATGGAAAGCATAGCAATCATTTGTGCGGAAATGGATATTATCAAGTCTCAAATCTAGGATATCAAGTCGAGATTGGACAGAGAGTGGAATATGTAGATTGTTATATCTCGATAATCCCTAGCAAGCAATATGCGGCATTTTCTTCGCGTGTCGTTTCGCGTTTTGCTGCCCACGATATTCGATCAACTATGCTGAACTGAGATATAGACCTTCATTGAAGAGATTTAATCGCAACCCCGATTATTTCGGGAATTTGTTGTAGTCTAGAGCTTTTATGACCTAGAGGCTCGCCTTTCCGAGAGAAGAACTCAACCAATTTTGGAGCAATAAGCTCTTGTAATGTCTAGCCTCGCCTGGCAGTGCAAGGCCCTCTACACGACGAATGCATGATTTAACATTCATTCTAAGGAAGAAAAAATTTTTTTTTTTTTACCAAGGGCTTACTAAATTATTAGTAATAATCCGTGGCGAAGAATACCTGCCAGAGGAGAAGCAGAACATGTTTCTTGCGCTGGGTCTGTAAAGAAATGGGACTGCAAACACATCACGAACTTTCACGGTAACGTAGCTTTAGGACTTCTACTTCACGCAACATACAGAGTTAAGCGTCGCGGCAGCACGTGTTGGGTTCAAGCAAATTGAAATATAGATTGTTTATCTTTGAAGTGATAGCTAGATAAATTTCATTGAATTATAGCAAGACAGGGCCTTGCTGTGATGATCATAGGCTCAGGCTGGCGGTTGTGGCCTAAGCTGGTTGTGGCCCAGGCTGTTTGTGGCTCAGGCTGCTTAGTGGCCCAGGCTGGTTTCTGTGGCCCGGCACAAAACTGCTGCACGGCAACACTCCCTTTCTCCCGGACGAAACTACCCCCATTCTAGAGTAAGTACTGTAAAACGTTGAGTAAACGCTTGTAAACTAAGCAAATTACTTATTACTACAGTAACACTACTAAAGCTTCTAGTTACAAAAATATCCTTCTTATATGACTCTTCTATCTCACTCATCCTTCTAAGGCAATTCTATTTCCCTGTTATTCTTAGAGCTGCGCCTTTCCATGTCTTGTGGCAATATATTCTTCGGGAGAGGATAGGCAGTTTTCTAGATCAGTATCAGCACCAGTCGTACGTATCAATCGAGCGACTACTCACAATCTTTGCCATAGATGGCGGCCACGACGTACGGTTACTAGATCTGTACGTAGTGTATCGACCATGCTTGCAAATAATCAGGGCCACGTCAATACCGTCGAATTCTCCTAATTCATAGGCTTTCTTAATCAAGGTATCCTTTCTCCTGTTTAATCCCTCGTTCTTTCTTTTCCTTCTATTCCCCTCGTCGTTTCGTTTGACGTATGTAGTGTCCATTGATACTAAAAGGCGATCTGCACAGGTCAGTTGTAATGCTCGAAGAGCATTAAGCTTGAAGCATTTGAGAGTCGTCTGTTCTAGGCCGTATTTTGTCAAAGTCCCTCTGTTCTAATTGTTGTCTTTGAGGACTTTCGTACGGTGGCCAACAGGGGCAGGAGCCGATTTTGAGCCCATGGTTGCACAGTGAGGGGCTTGAATCGATTCCCTCCAAACCAAAATGGTGGGGAGCCGCATTTGAATCCTCAATCCAAAATCTTAGCCAAAGGAAGGGTTTGATTGCGCATAGAGGGCCTGAATCGGTCCCTTTGAATCCAAGTGGTGGGGAGCCAGATTTGGACTCCTTCAATTCTAAAAATAGGCTAAGCTCCCCTTATAGTGCCGCTTGTCCTCACGATGTGCGATTTCTGCTTATTTCTTGTTTATTTCACAAGGCTAGAAAGGGTTTCATGTTTTCAGGAATCATCAAACCCCTGCTAGCTCTTAATCGATATTTACCTTAGTATCTCAACAGTAGAAGGCGAATTGGGTGTCGCGAGTTTTTCAGTTAATTATTTTAGCGGGGTCCACTTTCCTTGTGGCTGTATACCCCTCCCCGGTTGTACCCCAAAGGTACCGCTGCTAATTGTCATCACAGAACGGAGCCAATTCTTGCCCATTCTATGCCTCATGCTCAACAAGTACAGTCTGATGACTTTGCACAGGAGAAAAACCTTTATATAAAACCATCGCCGCATTCGTTCTCTTAGCGGCCTTCCAGGCCAATAGCAACAGAATCATGCACAGCGGCGAATATGGTGGCGGTGAATGGCGTGGGGTTGGCGAAGCCAGTAGTTAATAACTGGCCATCCCTTATTCGATGAATGGCACATCAATTTGCACTATATATCTTGTTCTCGTTGGCATTCCAATTACAGTAGAAGGCGAATGCAACATAGCATTGGCACCTCATTCTCCCACCAGTAGTATGCAAGAATTCCACCTCGCTCATGTAGGCACGGGCCCTTCCGCCGCAAAACAATGGCAAGAGGTTGGCGAACTTAATGCACTTCTCGTTGGTGCCATTCAAGTATAGTCTACGGTAGTGCATGCAAGAGCCTAGGGGAGTCTCACCGAAAGAGGTAATCTACCTAAGTCAGTATGTCTATCGGGACTACTTACGTTGACGACAACGATCCACACATTCCCATCCGCATATCTTCCCCACTGCAAAATAACCGCTGGGTGGCCCCATCCTAGTTCGCGGACAGCTGAACCCTCTCTTTTTCGTCCCATGAGGTTGGTGGACCAACTGCGAATCGGCTTTTGATGTACTATATATAGAAGATCTGAAACTTGTAGAGAAACGGAGAGATTACAGAGAATTGAAGTTTTTGAAGCTATTTTCAGACTAGCATCACATGCACCACAGCATCGGGGCACTCATAACAGCACAATCGAGCAAATGAGAAGGTAGCTGATATTGAGCAGTTGTATGCTTCGCTGGGCGTACTCAGAAGAAGTTCTTGGGGTGAAGAGAACCTGAGATTTGGGGAATAGGAAAGAATAATTGCCTAATGTTAATCGGCAAGACTCACTTGTTCTGTAAGCAAGGTCCTCGACTCTCCTACTTGGGCTGCTGGGTCGCCTTTTGCGGTCCATGCACGGCGCGCTGCACCACTGACAGATTTGCTTGAAGAAAGGTCATTATGACCATAAGCATTATTATTTCTTGTGCGATTTCTCAAGAAGTGTTATTGTACAAAACCAAATCGTGGTTGAAGTGCAAGTGGTAGGTAAAATATAGAAAATATGGTCCCCCCCTGGGTAGTGTATCCCGTAGTGCATCAGACCTGTTTCCCTTGCCCACGTACGTGCAACGGACGGTCCCTGTCCCTGCCCGTCCATAAGGCCCTGCCTCCCCCCATGTCGAACTCCTGAGCCAGGCACAGGCACACAGCTTACATGAATACTTCAAGCCCAGCACCATGCCCTCTTTCCCACTCTAAAAGGGAATCTTCCTCCTTCTTGGCTAGGACGGGGGCTTGTTGCATCTACATCCGTCTCATCATTTCAGCAGCCTCGAAAGCATACTTGCACTTCATCCTCAGCGCTCCACCGTAGCGATACATGACAAACGGGAAAGGCATGCAAGCTAATGCCAGAAAGGCCGGTACGGAGGTCGCCCAGTGGATCCCGAGATTGTTATACATCTGGGTGGTGAACAAGGGAAACACGGCACCGACGATCGAGCGGAAGATGGCGGCAGCTGCAAGAACGGAGGCAGCGTAGATGGTGTAGGAATCGATAAGGTAGTTAACTATCGGCAAGATGACGAGGACACAGCCAAATCCAAAGGGTGCCGAGAGGATAATGCTGACAGACCAATGAATGCTGGGGTAGTTGGTCCATGCAAAGGCGAACATGCCTACCGGTAAGGCAATAGCACCAACGACGGCCGGTGGTAAGCGAGATTCCGCAGTTGCTGTTTTGGACAGAAACAGCTTCATAAAACGCCCGTTGTTGTCGTAGATAGCATAGACCAATCCCACGATAATACCAACAGCAATACCCATAAACGCAAGCCCCCCGATGCCCTCGTTCCATCCACGGTCTTCGTTATAGACGATAGGCATGGCACCCATAAATATATAGACAGTGCCGTAAATAATGGCCATATAGAGTGAGGCCACTAACACGATAGGTTCCCGAAGGAGCAAAACCCAAGGCCGTACCAGAGCTCTCTTAAAGACTTCAGACGGCTTCTTTTTGCCCTGGTTTGTTTCAAGAACACTGATGTAAACCTTGCAATCGGTTTTGGACAGGTGGCTCGCCCTCCTGATCAGCAGCACCGGCCCGTATGTCTCAGGGACGAAGATGACGCCGAGAATACCTATCACCCCTATAAAGATACAGCACACCCCCTGGACCCATCTCCATCCAACGTTTTCGGAGACGAACCCGCCAACGACAGGGCCAAGGATGGGACCAAGAAAGGGCGCGACACAGTAAAGTGTCATGGCGAGGCCTCTCTGAGCCGGGGGGAAGAGATCCGCGATAGCGCCACCCGAGTTGACCAGCGGCGACCCACCAAAGGTGCCGCCGAAGAATCGCAATACGAGGAGCGTGGTAATGTTTTGGCTTCCGGCGGAACCTCCGATGAAGGCCACCATTACGACATGGGATGTGATCCAGAGAATTTGTCTTCCGTAAAGTTCGGATCTTTGGGACATCACTAGCGGTTAGCACTGGAACGATACCTGCGTATGGTAGATAAGGGAGACTTACTAAAAAAAAACACGGGTTGTTAACTTGTGTATCTGAAGGGTAGTCCAAACAAGGGTGGGCATGTGCTTACCAAGGGACCCCATACCGCTGGGCCAATTGCGAACCCGAGCACGAAGAGGGAAACGCCAATTATGAAGACCTCGGTGCTAATGTTGAAGTCTCGAATGACCTCGTTGGAGGATTCAGAGTATGCCGAAGACGTAAACGTGACGGCGAAGACAGACAAGGTCACGATGGTCGTGATGAACCATTTCCTGAATTGAGACCAGTTCATGGGATTGCCAGGATCGTCCTTTCGGAACTCAACCACGAAAGGGTCTTCCTCGGTACCTTGGCCATCATAAATATGAGTTTTCTCGACCTCACCAGGATCGGCTGCTGTCTTGGATTCGGCTTGTCGAGACATACTTCTGACGACTTGGAGCAGATTTGTTTAGGACAAGAAACAAGAAAGGTTGCATGTCCAGTTCGTTCGTAAATTGCCATGGCCTTAAGGAATTTAATGTTGATGCCACTTCGGAAGAACGCGTCTCGGAAGCGGCTATCAGAGGACGGAATTGCATTTCATTGGCTACCGAGCCCGAAGTCGTAGATGTGCGGATGTGGATTCACTGGCTACCAGGCGGGTGGGTTCTTGCATTTGTCATCTCAGCTAATAGACCCCACTAATCCATCATCGTCAACCAATTGTATGCTTTCCCGCAATGGGATCCAGATCTGGCGGAGCACAACATGATTGGCTCACAACGAGCTTCGCCTCCCAGTCGTGCCATCCGGACCATTTCGATTCCACTGCATTTGTTGTCTCCTTGACCGATTCACGCCGCAAATTCCCCAAACTCCCGATCACCCTTCAATCTCTCCAAATCTTCATCTCAGCTTATGATAGTGGAACCTCGCGGACAACTTAGTGGAGGTGGTACTATGACTACGACTCTTCAACATGAGGAACGTCAAGACGGACCGTCGAAGCCATTACGCAGGCAGCGATTGAGAATCTCAAACGCTTGTCAAGCTTGTCGGTTGAGGAAGGTGAAATGCGACGGCGGTCGCCCGGGTATTCTTGTCCTCCCATTCCCAATGCCCTTCTCACTTGCATCAGACTGATACATGTCATATCTGCAGCATGTGCCAGATGCCAAGGAAGAGGAAAGACATGTACGTATAGCCGGGATTCTATCACCGTCGGGCAACAAACCAAGCGCAAGTCCCCGGTCGGACACGCACCACCAATCCGCAGTCATGTTCCTGTCCCGGCCCCGCCTCCAGTTTTGCGAGCTCACTCGCTCGAGGCACCATCGACGATTGGGCCATCCTCCAGATCGGAGCACTTGGATGAAGACCAAGATCCGGATCCGGATCAGAACCGTGCGTACTACACCGCTCATGGGCGGTTTGCTGGCGAAGTCGCAGCCGCAATAGTCGTGAAAGCAGGGCGTGCTGCGGCCGCCACTTCAAACCTTGTCCCGTTCGTGGATGCGCCCTTGTTTGGAGAGATAGACCTGCATTCTCCATACATTATTCTTGACTTTGCCGCTGAATTGTCTCCTCGCGCATATGCTGATAGACTTGTCAGTGTATACTGGCAACACATCGATCCTGTGGAGCCCATCTTAGATCGAGAACGCTTTTTCCGCGACTATGAGGCGTCATACTCTAGATCTGGTGCATTGCTCCACACGGACCGTGACATCTGGCTCAGCGTACTCAATGTTGTCTTTGCCCTGGCAGTACAGAGACAAGAATCCACTCCTCTGCAGAAACGGGATGAAGAGGGGAATCGCTATTTTCAGCGCACGTGGGCACTTCTCCGCCCCGAGACAATTCTTTGGAAGCCTGGATCACTCGAGCTGGTACAGTGCTTGATGCTTATGAACCGATACCTCCACTGCACCAACAACCAACAGAAGACATGGATGACGGCGGGTTTGGCGATGCGAATCGCCCAGAGTATGTGTTATCACCTCCCCGAGGCGTCTTCAGCCAAGGAGTCTTGCAACGACAGGCAATTGAAACAACGGATTTGGGCTAGCTGTGTTGCCCTAGACCGGTAAGCTCCATGGTAGACAGGAACGAAGCAAGTGTTGCCTTGCAGTTATGCTGACTCGGGCTTAGGTGCGTTTCCTGGTCACTCGGCAGGACATCGTCGCCGTCCTGATCTCCTTTCCGAACAGGACCGATTCCATGTCCTCAAACAGCAGCTACCAACAGGGCAGTAGGCATGCTGAGCCTCTTACACAGGGATTGGAGCTTCATGAAATTGGCAATCAAATTCAGTTAGCACAGACACAGACTCGAAATAGTCTCGCTGCCAGGTTGGGACTGCCACGTATGTATCAACAAGACGAATACCACGCCGTGGCGGTGCAGCTAGACGCCTGCCTTAACAAATGGGAGAATGGTCTTCCCAGCGACTGAAAGTTGCAAAACCTTCAAAAGGTTGTCGACAGGACATCTCGAGCAGAACGATATTTGCTTCATCTTCGGTAGGCAAGCCCGATTCCACTATTCGTCTTCATTCCCAAGGTTTAGTCAGGGAAGTAGAGAAAACAGACTGGACCCTGCCCTTTCTTATTGCCTTGATCCTTGGTCTTGCTGATGCCGATGTACTAGTCTTCTTCACTCTCGAATCTTTCTATACAGGCCCATGTTCGCTCGCTTCTACGTGATGAAATCACACACGGCAACAGTTCAGGCAACATCCAACCCTCCCAGCCTAAGCGATCGGCTTCTCAGAGAATGTGTTGGAATGTGCATCGAGGCAGCGCAAAAGGTCACATCGTTGATTATTGAGACACTTGAGCCAGATGAGTCAATGGGTCTCCTGCCATGGTGGTACCGAATCTACTATTTACACATCGCGGGGACCAACTTTCTGGCGGCCATGTTCGGATCGGACCTGTTCACTGAGTCGGTGTCGCAATCTTGGCACAATGTCATGTCGGCCCTCCGTGCGCATGAGCACTTGAGTACATATGTGCAACAGTGCATCCGGACATTTGAAACACTCTCGGCGAGGATTCTGGAGACGCGATATCCCAATCCAGATGTCAGTGGGGATGTACCGCTTGAGGAGGGTACCTCTGGCTTCTTCCTCGACGATATTTTCCAGGATTTGGGCTTCGATTTTGATAACTTTCTCTTTGGCGCGGAGGATTCACTGAGGGCCAGCGTTAAGTGGTGCAGCCACCTCACATCTTAGCTAATCCATAGAGTGAGAGCTCGAAGGACAAGGGGATGAAGATGAACTCATGAGATTTCGGGTTTTGTTTAGATGTTCATGGCTTTTATGATCCTATATGGTTTTCGGTTTTCTTCGTCCTTAAGTGTATTATCCTTTTCACGAGATTTAAATTAGATGAGAAGAGTCTTGTTATATATGCATGAGATGTAGAGGCAGGCTAGGGAAATGGCGTTCTAGTTAGGCATTAGGGTACAGGGATCGGCGTAGATGATTGGGGGATTAGGCAAGCCTCGCAAGAGGTCGGCTTTGTGTGCCGGAATATAAGCAAAGACATGGAAGCTGAAAAGTCAAGCGCGTCGAAGGTTTCAATTAAATAATGTGAATCGTTGACAGAAAGAACTGAGTTTTGTCGTAATTGTGATTGAATCTTCGACTTGTACCGAATAAGACCAAGTGGCCTTACGGAACAAGTGCATCATGGCATGAAAGGTCCTGCTGTTAATCTAGCGTACTATTATCTATTCTTTGGGGAGAACAGTGCAACCCCAGCACTAAGTAGTGCGAAGAGGAGACTAGAGGTCACGAGGGCGAAAATGGGTGCTTTTGGCACACGACTTACTTGGATGGGTACGCGTTGCTGTTGCAGGTGCCAGCAGAAAAGAACTTCCGAGAGTTTGCAGATCTATGCGAATTATGACTTGAGGAGTGGAGCATACCCTGGTGAAGTGTCTAAAGCCGTGATTAGAATGCAACAGGCTCAAACAGTCGACTTACTTCGGAGACAATTTGAGGAGAAAATTTCCAGTGTAATGTGCCTATCGCAATAGGTCTGTGTTTTTAGGGGTAAGGTGCCCTGAAGAAATTTATAACTTCAACAATTCTTTATAAAAATTTATAAGATCAATTTTCAGTCTTATTTAGCTTCTTTTGTCTTCTATCCTCTAATTCTACATAAGAATAATTCATAGCTATTTTGTAGCATTAAATTAAAATCGATCACGTAGTTGGGGTAAGGCCAAAACCAGGCCTGAAAAGATCGCTAAAACCCCCGGACTTATTGCGATAGGCTCGTTAGAGCTTCCTATCTAGCCACTTCGTGATTTTCTTAATTTTTGCCCCTCCAGCATCGGCCCCATACTTACAGAAGCTCTTAAGCTTCTATACTCAGTTTATTCGCGAAGTTAAGAGGTAAAGCTTATGACAAGATTCGCATGTTTCGTTGTTTTCTTCAATATGGATTAAGTGTGTCCTTGAGAACTCTTAGAATAGCACATCTATGAAATACAGCATATACTTGTTAAAGACTGAGCTTTTAAGCAAGCGCTGAGGGAGCTCATTGACAGAATAGTATGCTCAGTATCGCCATGTACACCCCAAGGCATGTGACGAACAGCTTATTTGGTTCCATAAAAGGTCCTCCACTCTTCAGCTCGGTTGAGGTGCCTTGCGTCGATGTCACAGTTACTGTTGCACTCACTGGTATGGAGGCTGTCGTCGATGCTGCAGTATCTACGGAAAAGCTGTAGTGAGAATCCACTATTCCATGCATTTGTAACATATAACGGTCCAGGAGAAGATTACTTACCAACTTGGGAAGATACTATCCCTTGCTGAGATCCAGCTGTCGCACCTGAAGAGGAAGTCGCGACTGTCGCAGTTCCAGGGTTTCTAGTCGATATTTGAACGCTAGTAGCAGAACTACTCGTCGCGACCGCATTTCCGGTCTGGGTCGAAGCTGCGACAGCGTTTGTATTTGTCGGGTAGGGTCCATGGTACAAATTCCCCTGCCTTCCATCCGCAAGCGTGTACTCGCCCGTCAGAAAATTACCCGTCGTACCATCCGCGGTGTGGAAATCGTGTGTGCTATTCACAACTCAGATATCAGCGGTTAAATCCTTTACTGTCCCCAAGAAGTGAACAACAAATAAGAAAAATTTCTACCTTGGATTATCACAGAACGGAACTCCCTTGAAACTCAAGCATTCCTCCGAGCTGGTACAGACAAGATCCCGCTTGCTGAGGGCACCTTCATGGAAACTTCTCTTGCCAACAGCAGCAATGGCCGCCCATGATACTACAATGATTTCCCAGTAGGAGAGGAAAGCGAGATCAGCGTCAATTGGGCGGGCATTGGACGCGCTGCAGGGCTGTGCTACCTGGAAGGAGGGTGGTTAGAGTTAAGTGCATTTCGACAGCAGGAGATTAGATTTTTACTGCGCCAGTAAGGCTGAGGAGAAACAAACAAGCACTCCTGGTATACAACCTCATTGCTATCGTCTTTTGAATAGAGCGTGGTCTCCAGTAAGAATAGATTTCCAGAACTTAGAAGATGTAACAGTAAATCAAGACAGTCGACGAGATTCAGAGAAGATTGTGTAGCGCAAAAGCTCCCAGGTGCGCTCTGAGCCAATTTATCTTCCGCCAAGTGCGGCAGAGTTCCTAGCGTGAATTTAATCGGTTTATTCCTATTCATAGTTCAAGCGCTGTGCGAGGCTCAATAAAGCTTCAGGTGGCGTTAATTTATCATTCAGCTGTGGAATATGCCGAAATTTGACGTGGTGCATGGACAAATTGGAGAATGGTGAGGCTGAAACTTGAGTCGTGCCCAATCACTGTGATACAGTCGAGTGGCGATTGGGAAAAGAAATGTAGGGGGTAACGCCGTCAAAGCCGATATCCTCAAGATTTGGGGGGCGGCGGTTGTAGAAGAGGGTTGCTCGGTGCTAAAGAAACTGATGTTCTCTGAAAACATATGAAGGCTGGAATAAATGCATATGGAATGAAAGAGCTTGGGGATTTGTGTCCAGGTGTAGGCTCGATTTTGATTTGATTGCGAAGAATCGATTGGGACTAGCTTATTGGCTAGCTCGCGGTAGAGATTAACTACCTCTAATATTTATAATGTATCTTTGAATTTTCAAGTAAAAAATACTTTCTTTTTACTATATAGTACTTTTAGATTTTTTATTCTTACCTTTAAGAAATATATTTAAAATCCCACTCCTCTTCTAATACTTTAATGTGACGGCTGGCCCTCATGTGATCCAAGCGAGGTTCTTACAATTGTAAGCACCACGTGATCTCGTGAAAATCCTTATATCCTCAGGCATCGATTCCTCCAGGCCATTGTAGGAGACGTATTTGTTGAGCCAGGGCTCAGCATTAGCGTGGTTCCAAGTTCGACCTTAGCGCCATCAATAGGTCTCCGGAAAGGGACAGATCGTAGTGCTGAGTCCTTGTACTCCTATACAATATGGCTTCCGGGCTTTTAGAAGACGGCTGAATTCATCGGCTGTAGCTTGTTGCAGGACTTCTAAACTGTCCTAGAAGGATTTTTCTCTAAAGGAGGCTTCTTTAATGTTGTTTATGTTGGCTTCTATTACTGGGTAGTGTCACGAATCCAATTCCAAGGCCTGGAAGGCAATGTAGGAAAGGTTCAATTACGACAATTCTAAACTAGGGAGAGCAGAAGAAGAAGATACAGCTGTCTGTGTACAACAGACCATGTAATCAAACAAACAACCAGCCAGAACCACGTCATGTAGAACCGTGACAGGTAGAATCGGGCCTTTAGTGCTTTAGCTTTCTCGGCAAGTGAGTAGGCTAGTCCTGGCTAGCCTGGAGGGCTGGCATAACTGGGAGCTCTGCAGGGCCCTGGGCCTTAGTACAGTCAAGTCTATTTAGCGGGAAATGGAGGAAAATTCCAGGTCTGGGTAGTTCAGCGGATATGCAGGAATAGGAAATTTGAAAGAACTATAAGATGAGGTAGGAAAACGGTGAGGGAAGTTTTGTAGTTGAGCAGGAGGCAGAAGCCTGACCCTCGAGACTGACGATAGACGATTAGTTGAAACGAAAGGACCTCGCGCTCCGACTACCTACGGTCGAGGTTTTGGACTACTCCAGATCCCGGGACAACGGCCCACCCTCCTGGACGACTCAAACTTAAATTTCGACCATAAGAATTAGACGCTTTGATATAAAATTTAATATTTAAGTTCTTCAGATGCTTATTCTTCTTTGCGCAAATTTTTAAAATTCTCCGACCTTTCATCGTTGTGTTATAAGTGTAGGGAAATAAGGGGATTTCAGTCCTTATAAGACGCTGTAAAATTAGCGAGTGAGCCCTGAAGAGCCTGTAAGTGGGCGAGAGTCGTTGTCCTAGGAACTCGAGTCATAGGATGTGAAAGAGGCCAGGTTTAATAAAGAAGTTATCCAAATAAACTGCAAAATCAAAGCAGTGCTAAGGAAATCTCGAGACTAGTTGAAGAACCATGTGTGAAGTATAGTATAGCTTATAATAATACAGTCCGTCTGCTATATGTTTATCGAATTTAGTAGTCTTGTACTTTCGAGAATTAAGGACGAAGTTGTAGAGATAATCCGCAAAGCATAAGCGCTACTTCTTATAACTTCCCTTAATCGGTTTCTTCTTAAACTTAAGCTTGTGTGAGCTTCGACTGCCAAATGGACTAATTATCTCATTGATTACAACCTTTAAAGGAGGAATAACGATATAGAGGTTAATACATGGGCTTAGAAAGATAGGTGAGAAGCATGAACTATGAGCTTAATTACTCTATTTAATATATCTAGTAAAAGGGCTCAATTTCTTGAACCAGAACCTCTTCATACACTTAGAAACAGAGAATAGTGGTGCGACATAGAAGTAGCGTCTGATTTGCTTGAACCAATAGTATGTCATATATTGTACTAGGGAATGAAAGCCTTTCTTGTAGTAAGACGCAGTGTTCTTGATTTTAGTCGGTTCCTATATAGATACCAATAGCTAAAAAGATTCGAATCTCCTTAAAGGAAATATTGTACTATGCGCGACAGCCGGTATCTTTAGCACCACTATGCAAGGCATACGCATTTGTATTGTCTCGAATAAGAATTACAACCTGCGTGCTAAAGAATAACATAAAGAATGCTAAAGGTGTTACTTTATCTTAGACAGCCTAAGGAATCTCAAGCTAGATACCACGACTATCTGGACTATCCCATTATCGCTGAACAAGGCAACATTGAGTGAGCTTATCGACGCGCGTTCGTGCCCGGATAGTTTGGCCATAAGCTATATCTTCCGCAGATAGTCTAATTGGTGCTTTAGTTATAAGATCGCGCTGGGGGTCAGGGACCACTTTATCAGATCCTTGGCCGATTTAGTAGTCTTCATCTATATCGTTTCAATAGATAACTTGGTGGCTAGCGGACAGAGAATATAGGGGAGAAGAAGCAGGGATTTGAGAGGGGTCGTTAGTGTCGGAGTAGTCGTTTTCTGTGGAGTAGGGCTCCTCGGAGCCGCTGTAGTCAGAGGACCATTGTAATTTAGTATTTTGATTAGATACGAACATCTTTACAAATTGGGACCGAAGATTTCCTACCTTCCTTAAAAAACTACTTAAATTACACTGAAGGCTGGGAGACGCGTGAGCGCGTTCTGATGGCTGAAAAACTAGAGATTTAGTGAGGCCCTAAGAAGAGACCGTGCGTAGTTAGTTTCGCACTTCGACACTCCCGGGCAAAGGGATAAAAGAGCTCGAGATAAGATTCGACAAAAGGCTCGGCAAAGTGTGGGAGAGCACCCAGTCACATCTTCAACAAGCCCGGTACTCGTGGAAAGCTCGTCCCCGTCCATTTGCTCGTAAGAAGCAACTACCACAACATCACCAAGCCCTTCAAAGAGCCTAATCAGCAGAGGCGTGGCATGTTTGGAAAATCAGAGGGAGATTTCTCGAGAGGTACACATCGACGGAGCAAAAGGGCCAGGTTTGTGAGACGAAATGAATCAAAGTCTTAAGGCCCATATTGATTACATCCTTGGGTAAATCGCAATCGAAACTCCAGTATCGCTTGTTGTGGTGCAATAGAGCTCGTGAGACGAACCTACTCGGTCTCTCAACACCTTCGGCCAAGGCGACAATGATCATTTCTGGACATCGCAGCATCATGCCTGCTGTGAGGGCGGCTCTGCATCCCTCAAGTTAATTTGCAGCAAATCACAAAGAGTTGGAAGGTCTACAATCACGTCAGTTTTACAATGTCCCCAAGCGCCTTCAGTACCATGTTCCAACGCAAACGTGGTCAAAACCTAGCGAGCTTCTGCAAAACAAACCACGATTAGCTGGAAGCAGTTTAGCTTCAGCCTTTGACTGCATCCAAGTTCTTTGGCATTGGCCAACGCCACTTTCTCTCTTCAGCATGCCCCTATGGTTGGAATACTGTGCTAGAATATTTCTCTTCGTCAGTTCCGAAACTTTGAAATCAGCCAAATTCGGACGCACGGATAGTCCCGAATAGAACTACCATCCACGCAATTATAGGCCAGAAAGCTGTCTGCATACAATTAGCAATCACAGCAAAGCTTCACAAAAAGACCGGTCCCCATGTAAATATGATGAACCTTTCTCCAGCTCAAATTACTTTCGCAAACAGCGACCACTTTCTGTATCTTCTTTACCGGCCCCGAAATTTCAGCAGAGTTCCACTTGGACAATGTGTTTGCTCATACCAAGCCCCGTCACAGGTAATATTCCAATTTTGAACATTAACTTCTTAATGGCATTTGCTGACCCCGGTAGGCGGACTGCACACAAATCGCGATAATATGTAGTTACTAGAGCAGGAATCCCGTTAGAAGAGGTGGAAAGGGAATGTTGCCCAAAATCAAAATACTCGAAGTTGTTCTAGCATATAGTCCATTCCAATGTCGTATGCTTTCCAGGTCTGTGGTATCGCAGCCCCTTACACTCCCCCCCCCCCTTCTCTTACCAATTATCCTCCTATTTCCCTATTCTTCTTAGCCCGAGAATGATATCAAGGGTATAGGCTAATAGCCTGGGCGACCAAATTCACCATTGCTTGACCCCCAGGTCCGAACCCGGCGCTGGCTCCTAGCTCTGAACCAACCCATGTCATCAAGCCCACAATATAAGGACCATCATCCCACCATGACCAGACCGGAGAGCCGGAGTCGCCCGGGGTATCACATACAGCGTATTCTAATGGAACTTAGCGGCAAAATACTAAGGAGAGGAAACTGAAGAGGATAAACGAGCAGTAGTTGAATTGGCGCTTCGTTCTTTGGGCTAGTCTGGAGAGGAACGACGCAACTTACCAAGTATATCACCAAATCCCTCCATAAACTCATTCACTATTGCAAACGGTCCTTGGACGTATGGATAATTCGTGCCTCCCGCATCTGCTGCATAGCCCTGTTCATACCAGTAGTCTGGGCCGTTCCACGCTGTGTTGTAGGCTTTCAACCCCATGTATGGCAGGCCAGTTTCCTCGCTTAGGACTACAACCACGTAGTCAATTCCTTGTTGTACAAGATTCTGCGGGTCCCCGCAAGCTGAAGCATCGTAGTGGTATACATATTCGCCGTAGAAGACGGCTGGTTTGTAGCCAGGCCAGTAGTCGACAGCAAACTGTGGGGCTCCATTGACAGAGCTGAAGCAGTTTGACCCTTGGTGAGAGCTGTTAGCGTAAAGAAAGACAGGCTATGGTGCGGGGAATGAGTAAGGGAGGGATTTGAGTTGCTCGATTGAAGCGATCACAGCTTAGAGGATTAACGGGAAACTTACAACTGATGCAATGGGCTGCCGTGAGCACATGTCTTGGTCCTACGAGCGTACCTGTGCACACTATACCGTTGTTCCACATCCGTCCGATAACACTGTAGGGAAAAGCCGTATTTTCATTGAGATACCTCGGGTCGGGACAGCAGTAGGGATAATTCTGGCATGCCTGACGGGGGCTCAGCTCGCGGGGGGCATGAGAAACCGGGTGGCTTTGATTTTGGCTGAGTACAGAACTAAGCGGGATATTTCCTGAAGGTTGGACCTGGATGGCTCCCAACTTCGGGATACCTGGAGGAGAGGTTTGTTTGATGTTGGATCCGCTAGGCGGTTTGGCTGCTATAACCGTCGGCTTCGGAGGGGCAGCGGTGGATGTTGGACGAGGGGTGAAGTGGGGGTCGACGAGGAAGGGGACTACTTGGGGTACGCTGGGTAAGTTGTTATGTTCAAAAATCTGCTTTGCGGCTCCGAAGCTGATAGGAGGTGTAGCAGTTGATGTGGGCTCGACCGTCTGAGATGGAGTCGGGCTGGACGGCAAAGCTACAACAAGCGAAGCAAATGCTATGAGGGCTGTGATGAAACAAAGCATGACGGCTGTTAGTTACGTATGAAGCGGGATTCAAATGATAGAGAAAGCGTTTGGCCAGAATTGAGTTCCAGAAATGGTGGTGGAGATGGAATAGGTCTCTTTTTTATAATCTTGATCAACTTCTTGTCTTCCTGAAAAGTGGAAGGCGGAGGATTCCCAGCTCTCGTTGAATGCTTCTGCTGCACCAATAGCCTCTGACTGAATCCATAAGGATTTGACTCTGAAGCATTAGTGACGAATTAACCGTAACTAAGTACAATGATGTTTTGCGGTGCACTTCTTGTCCCACCATCTCATGTTAATGATTCGTGGTAATCCTTCGTAATGGTAGCTCGCTGGAAAGAGACTCCTCCGAAGTTTTGATTCTCAGAGTCCATCTACGATCCTGCTTTGTTGTAACTGAGAATCATGTAACTTTAACAGTTCTCAATACTCAGCCCAACAATCCTTCTCCTTGAGAGCCCATCAAACGGAGCCAAAGGGGTCCATCGTGTGAAATGATTAGTCGCCAACAAAGCCCACTTAGGCTAGCTGCCGGCTTGGGAATCAGGTACGGCGGTACCTCTATGCAAATTATCGGGATTTTCTAAGCTCAGGAACTGCTCGTCTGGAGTCCAATGCCAGTTATCGGGGATGAAAATTCGTATTCAGGGCTGAGGGCCAAACGGGATCCCCGCTCCCCACCAAGGCATGCTGCACAGCGTAGAGACCATATTCCCTCTACTTGATTGGCCCGATTTTTACATTAAGAGGTACCAAAGTTAATAGTATTTCGATATCATAGTGAGTTGCATACTTGAATAGACTCAATATCAATTAATGAGCGATCGTTGGTTGTGGAGCGTTCAATAGAACAAAGCATTAAGGATAATCCACTTAATAAGCGTTTGTTTGGCTACGTAAGTAGGTTGCTTATCTGGTACTTGGAACTTGGAGCTCCGAAGGCGGAACTACTCATGAGTACCTCAATAATCTGCAGCCGATCGGAAACATCCTTCGAGTCATCCTTCCAGTGAGATAACATGTCGATCACTTTATATACCGCAAGTTCCCATGCCGTTGGCAACAAAGAGGAAAGTGCGGGGCTACGAGCCGCGGCGATGAGGACCAATGCACTGCGCGTGCAGGATCGGAGCATGAGCCACGTTCCATGGTGGCGATGATAGAAGCCACTCTCATTCTTTCTGATTCGTTCAACGCATATCTGTAGTCCCTTCCGGGCAAATGCCTCAGAAATAGTCGTCAGGGGCTCGGCATGAATTGCGTCAACGATGAAGGGCCAGTACATCATCTCGTAACAGTCGAGGAGATGGCCCTTGAGTATGAACTTCAAGGCCGCATTCTCTGTGCTTTCGTCTTCCAGCTTGAGTGCTGGAGGTAATGATCTAAGCCATCCCCCCGCTTGGTCTTCAAAGTTGACGATTGCTTCGTGGATGTTTGCTGCTGAAGTGCCGGTGGAGTTATGTCGGTAGATGTAATTCAAGATTCGATTTCCCAGTCTTCGCAATGCGATTTCAGCGAGATAGAAGAACCATACAGGTTCGCCTTGGGATTTCAGTCCTTTGGGTGGAGAGGGAAAGAATGCGGGATACGTGAGATCCCAAACACTTTTATCGGAGACATTCAGCTCGAGACGGAGTTCCCTACCAATTGACAATCATCAGTATATTCCTTGGGATTAATCCTCTGGAAGTCGCAAGCATACTTACAACTCCGACTTAAAGCAAGTCCAGTATATGCTCTGCTCTAGTTGTTGCTCTTCTTCATACTTTGGATCAACCATCCGCCGATGATCATGAAATCCCTGACAGCAAGCAAGTGCTTGGACAAACATTTTCCAGGCTTCGATTGGCCGTAGTATACCCATGAGATACACGCCAGCAAGGAAGAAACATTGAGCTTCAATCACGCCGCTTCTGCAAAGTAGCATTCCCATTCGTTTCTGTGCTGCGAAGAAAAATGAGTCTGCTTGCCTAAACCCTGCTGACTGGCGGAAGTTCGAAGTTGTTGAAGAGGAGGATTTTTCGTACGGGGCCGAGATAGACCCGATGGCGTAGATGAGAAGAAGCAAACAGGACTGTGCATCCCAGCCCAGCCCGTTGAAGCTTGTGTTTCTCATGTACTCTTTGACCTTGGTTTCTTCCAGAATGGGGTTGAAGATGTGGACGTTGTCGAGGAAACGCTGAAGCAACTGACCAGTTTCTCGGCTCTCGAATTCCAGGCCGATTGACATGGAACTTGCTTCGGCATCATGATTTTCGGGTTGAAGGAGCGCCTTCAAGTCGAGTCTTTGGTCGAGATTATATTTTTCAAAGACGGGCCATGAGAGCACGGCTTCGATATTGATGTAACATGGAAGTGAATCGGATGTTCTTTCCAGTGATGGGGACGCCAGGTCTCTCGGGCCGGATGATGAAGAAGGCCGGGTGGCATTTTCGGGAGTCCGGAATGGGTTAGTGTGCTTGGTAAGAAGCAGCTTCTCCAAGGTATGCAATCTCTGCAAGATCGCTAGACTTGCGGGGTCAAATCTGCAGACTCGGTTAGAAATGCGTGTTCCCCAGCTGCTGGGAGACAGGAAGGTGGTACTTACGTTGAAGGATCACCAGTCTGATAGGTACATTCGATTCCCATCTCCACACATGAACTACAAGACGGCTGCTCGTTATCACATTTTGTGCGCCGCAAACGACACGTGCGGCATGCTTGAGCAGCGCGTTTCCGAGGCTATAAGATCTAGGACTCAGCTATGCATAAAAAGTAAGAAAGACAGAGTTGAGAGAAGTTTCATGAGTTCCGAGACAACTTTTACTCGAAGAACATCCCTTTTAGAGCAGGACTTAAGAGTAGAACTCGTGAAATGCCAAGGGATAGGTACAAAGTACTCCGAAACTTTACTCACATACGCGACTTTGGCGCGGGGTCGTTTTCGTGGGGGGTTTCCGCTCCTATCCTCAAGTGGTTGGTTTTGATCGCTGACAGTATCTGGAGATGTGATAGGTCGATCATCCATCATGTCGGAAGTTTGCATCTGGCATCCATTAGGGCGTTTGAATGACGGGAAAAGTTGAGAAAATGCGGGGGAGTAAGCAAACTAAAATACCCCGCGGAGTGCCGGATAATATGCTGACTAGTCACGGAACAGGGCCGAATGGCCAAACGATGGCTGCGCTAATGTGTGCAGTGTATACGAAAAATCCGGTCCAAGAATTTCACAAATAGGACCGATCGCCCATCCGCATGGCGTCTGGGAATGGCGAAAGAAGATTTGCGGAGCCCCGCAACCATCCTGGCATACTGAATACCCTCTCATGCCATGGAATATCTTTTGCCCGAATTGCTCTTGCCCCGGATTCACAAAAGTGGTGGGATGGGAAGAAGTGAAAGCAAGTGAATTTTCGAGGGATAGAGCTCGAAAGGCGTCCTACCCGTGTCGCCAGCCACCTTTGCGGTACTTCAACGGCGCAAATTGTTGCATGGTATTTCATTAAAGGGTTGATGTAACTGTAGCGGGTGACGGGAAATGCATAAACCAAGTGGGATTCTTCGCAATTCGAGCCCAAGTCTTTTGTTATGGAGGACTTCTCTCAACAATCATCACCCACAAGTTCATTCATGACAAGCGGAACTATGCCCGGACACGAAGAAGTCAAACAGGAGCACAGAATGGCAGTCCACGATGAGGGACTCACCAAAAGAGATGAGGCTGCCATTGCCGTGGCAGAAGAGCACAGTCTATCAATTCTAGAGGTCCTCCGGCACAACAAACGCATCGTCGGGTGGTGTCTCTTCTTCAGCATGAGCGCTGTTGGTTGGTAAGCACTTCGTGACCAACTCCAAAACTCAGAATCAGATCATTGAGGCAGTATCACAGGGGCTTTGACGCCCAAGTCAATAGCGCGATGATATCGGTGCCAGCGTTCCGTCTCAATTTTGGGTACATGTATGACGGCTCGCCCACTCTCGCTGCATCCTGGCAAGCAGCATTCAACAGCTACTCATCAGTTGGGCAATTCTTCGGCGGGTTCATCTGCAGCTGCCTAGCTGATCGCTATGGTCGAAAACTCGCTCTTCTCACTGGCTCGATTCTCGCAGCAGGAGGCATCTTCGGAGAAGTTTTCGCTAACAAGAACGTCGAATTCTTGATCGGAAAGATGATTCTCGGCATTGGACTCGGGTTCTACCTCACAGTCGGACCAATGTACTGCTCAGAAGTCTCTCCAGTCGTGCTTCGGGGTATTACCACGGCGGGCATCAACTTAGCGATTGTCATTGGCCAGCTGTTGTCAAATGCTGCGATTAAAGCATTCGGTGAAAGGACTGATTCATGGGCGTATCGTGGTCCTTTCTTTATGCAACTTCTCTTTGTTGGTAAGTCTCTCAATGCCGCCAAGATTTGCTCTATTAATCAGAACAAGCGTTTCTCGCGATTGGCTTACCGTTCGCACCTGAATCACCATGGTATTACACCCGCAAAGGCCGCTTGAACGACGCGAAAGATTCCCTGCGATCGTTGTACGGCCCAGATGTGAACATCAACCCAAAGCTTGCCATCCTTATCAAAACAGTCGACGAGGACATGGAACTCACAAGCTCAGCAAAATAGATCCACTGTTTTCAAGGCACGAATCTCGGTCGCACTTTCGTCTCCACGGGTGTTTTTGCTTGCCAGCATCTAATCGGTATCGTATTCGTGCTCGGCTTCTCGACGTACTTTTTTGAACTTGCTGGACTATCTGATAGTGATGCTTTCGATCTGGGAGTAGGAGTGACATCTTGTGGTGTTGTCGGAAATCTGATCTCATGGGCTGTGTTGAACAATTTTGGGAGAAGGAAGAGTTTTGTCTCTGGGATGGTGGTGCTCACGGCTGTCTTGTTCCTGATCGGCATCATGGACCTCATCCATACTTCTGCTGCGAAGTGGGTGCAGGCATCTTTGACTGTCGTATATGCGCTGTTTTATCAGATGAGCATCGGTGCCATTGCGTTTGCATTGCTTGGGGAAGTTTCATCGCCTTCCCTGAGAGCGAAAACCATCGGTCTCGCAACAGCGACTCAGTCGGTATTCGGAACCGTGATGAATGTCGTGGTCCCGTACCTTGTCAATCCAGACAAGGCGAACTTGAAAGGCAAAGTTGGATTCATATTCGGAGGCTTGTCGGCGATAGCGACGCTTTGGTCATTTTTCTACATTCCGGAGCTGAAGGGGAGAACTTTTGACGAGATTGACCATATGTTCCAGAATAAGGTCAAGCCGAGGAAGATGGGCTCGTATAGCATTGCGGATGCGCATGGGGAGTATTAAAAAGGAGAAGTTTGACTACTCGCCGATCTGAATCTTCTGTTCTGGGAAGGGATAAACTGTCTGTCTTATTCTTTTTCACAGATCAGCTATAAAAGCATTGACGACACTTGCTCGGCAAAGTACCACCAGATCCAAAACGCGGTATTTCATTGCGGTGAGATAATAATTTGGCATCCAAGGAAAAAAAGGATTTTCTCATATACTCACTTAAGATCCACACGCGCATATCACCTGGGCTCAAATCAGGGTGGCGCCAATCACATAATGAATCGTGCAGACCCCACAAAATTCGAGAAGAGCATTCATGCAGGCCACAAGCACTTGCAAGTTGTGCAGATCATTATAGAATTAAGAAGAAACTTAATTCGTTCTTCCAATACACTCTGGGAGCACAAAGACTCTTGTGATTTCGGATACTTTCCACGTGACCCACAATTCAGGAGAACTGGAGGAAGATCAACAAATGAAGAGCCCTGTGCATTCCCAACAAGGTTGAAATTATGAATATGCACTAATTAAGAGTACCTAACACTTCTAATGCATTTTCCTCCCTTCCAGACAGCGGTTTGGATCGGGCAAATGCTTCTTCCTTGCCCTGAAAAGCGGGTCCTCGGCTCCTCGCTTTCGGCACACAACTCTTTATGTGTGTATATATTCAAATAAGAACTTTTCCATCTAAAAATAGTACGGGCTTGTGGGTTAGTAAAACCAAACACACCCCTGTTGAATCGTAAACTAACAATTCAACAGTTTAGTGGGTTAGTTACATCAACATATATCAAAAGTCCTCTTTTCTGACTGTGAACACAGTATAATAGTAAGACTTCCTACTAAGAATCTTCAGTACTTGTTCTAATGTCTTCAAGCTCCCTTAGCATATGCAGTCAGCTTCAGCTTGATTGGGAGGTAAGATTCACTGATCTTCAACACTTGAAGCACTCACTAACTTTGGCACAGTGGTCCAGTAAGATATCCTCATTCGCAGTGAACTTCAAATACTGACTTCCTCCTTGGGGTTCGATTCCCTGCAAGTCCATCATTTCGATTCTTTTTTACAGCTTTTTGCAATGAAGATATATTTTTTTTGCTCTTGGGAAGGAACACGCTCGACATGAAAGAGCCAATCAGGAGAGGAAGCGGGTCCGAACTATCGCCTGGAAGCCGTAAGCGGCTTACTGTTCTCGTTTTGGCGGGTACATAGCCTGATAACGACATTATAGTGCAATCAAGTACGGGGTCGACTGACGCGTCTGAGCCCATAAATAAAGAAGAGTTTCTTTCGTAACCTGATACATTGACTTTGAATAAATAATATTCAGATCCCGGATATCGCAAAGAAAAGAAGCCAGACCAAACTCACGCATCAAAATATCAAGTCCACTGAACACCTTCATATGCTTACAAGATGTTCCAGCTCCAAGGTGCGTCCTCCAACATCAGGAACTCTCCATTCCCTTCATCAGCCGTTCCGTCCCAGGGAAAATCAACATTATCCTCCACCCTAACACAGACTCCACGCACGCCTGCGGATTCGATCTGATCTTTCCCTACATCCCTCCCTCCTCATGTGCAACGCAATTCCACGGCTTCCCGTCATGAAAGCCAGCGTCGAATATCCCGGCCTCTCATCACCATTCTCTTCCTATGCACAGGACTTCGGCTTGATCCAATCTGTCAAAGCCATTCCAATCCACGATGACGGAACGAGCAAAGAAACCGGAGAATGGAAATGGATCTCTATGCTTGGCCAAAGGATTTGAAGAACCTATTTTTGCTTCTTGGGGTATAATCCTACGGCGTTCGATGCTCCCGTAAGATTGGTGGAGGATGACAGGAAGGTTGAGGAACCGGTATGGAAGTCGCAGAGCTTTTTGTGCATGCTTGAGGACACCCCCGCGGGGGGGCGGGGGGGAGTAAGAAGGTGCGGCTTATTGAAGGCGCGGCGTTTGGGTGGGGTTTCGATGTGAAAAGTGTCGAGGGAACGTCTAGTAAGGGCGCGGAAAGATAGATTATTGTGACCCAAGTCGAGGTCTTGGTTTTGGAGAATGGGCTGATAGGTTGGTTTTGCTGATGAAAGAGTACCAGATTGGACATTTGATGATGTAGCGGGATGTTAGTTGTTCAAGATATGGTGCACAACTTTGAGCGGGCTTGTAAGAGATTGCCGTTGCACTGGCGGCCAAATCCGATCAAGCAGCTCCCGAGGGCTTGATAATGGAGATCGAAGACTAGTTCCTGGCGTATCCTCTCGACGTCCTTCATGTAAACGTCCCCTACAGTCTTTTGAAGCAGTGTCTTCCAAACAGTGCCAATAAATAACGACTTTTTCGCATCTGCTCCATTGGCTAGTAGCGTCTCAATCCTTTCTCCCTGAAGATCGGCTTGCTGCTTATGTTCATTTTCGATTCAGTGTGGGCGACGGCCAGGGCGAGCGGCCGAACATTTTTGAACTTGAGATTAAGGTCGGCGCCAGCTTCGATGAGCGGAGGAACGAGGGGCTGTCCTTTCCAGTACTGAATTGCGATATGCAACGGGGGCTCTATCTTACCGCCAGGTCCATTGACCGCTGCGCCTGATTTGAGAAGTAACCAACATATCTCTGTGCGCCCAAAGGAAACCGCCATATCCCAGAGGAGAAGAGCAGCAATCCTTGGATAAATCGTAGCATGGTGTCTCTCCCTCCGCAGCCTTCTTTCAGGCTAGATCCCTGCCAGCACCAATTGAAAGGAGATATTCCAAGCTTTCGGAAGGTTATAGTCAATCGCGAGGAATAGCGCCTTCGATCTCTTGGCGCGATCATCTGTGCCCGCGACATCGTGAAAGATCTCCCCAGAAACGGGAGAGCGGTTAGTTGTGTCGTCCCAATGCTGTATCGGGAGAAATACCATAGCAGGGCAGTCTGACTTCATTGTGTAGACCATGTAATACAGCCGTTTTCTTGGTTGAACAGGATGGTGTTATCGACAACGTCATTGTCGGTGTCACTGTCAGCGGAATCCGTACTTGGGTGGTGATTCTGGTTCTTTCCGACCTTTCTGGCGCCTCCTGCAGGTGGGCCTCAGTGGTAACGGGTCGCCATCTTCCAGAGGCTTATCTCGAGTAGTCCAATTTCGTCCCGGTGCTGTTGGAGGACGTCGGGCACTAGTAGCTCCCGTATTGCGTACGGAATGGCGAGTGGATGACTTGGTTCCCGCTTCGCTTTTTTGGGGACGTATCACAGAGATGATAGGGCTGCAAGTGGATATACCGCCATCTTTAATGAGCCTGGTTTGAAGTTGCTCAGGATATAGAGCGCACTGTAAAAACAACCGGCCCGGGCGGCTTAGAAGAGGTTTGCACTAGACGCGGTAGCGTAGTACTTGTCCGGTTCTTTCCTGTGCGACAGCAGTGGTGCTGTCTCCATGCACAACGTATCCATTGATACTCGCCTACGCCAGGCTTTTGTATACTCGGCGAAGCATCGTGAGTTCATGATCTCAATCATAACTAAGGTCGCATGTTGGTATTGGCACTCTAAGTGAGTGCTTTCTAAGCTCTGTGAATCAGGTACAGACTTTATCAGTTTTCCAAGCCTTTCCTGAACAGCGTCGCAAATTTTCTCAGCCTGCGGAAGATCTTCGAGGTAAGTGTATATCTGTGCGAGAATGCAACCGTCGGCACAATCATGAACTGTAGCTGCAGAGCTGCGTAGGCTCACGGTATCGAGCCGCCCTGAGCCAAGATAAAGCTTCGAAATACTAATGGACTTTAATCTTGCTCACTTTGTCCTTGCACGCACTTTGGAAAGGGACAGCCATAACATGAGTCTCTCATCCGTCATGTCTTCACTCAGCGTATCAATATCTGAGGATCTAACACTCTCCATCGCTTTCGCATATTGAAAACAGGAGAGTGCGTCCGAAAACGACCCCTTGGAGAAGTACGCCTGCCCCTCCTTCGTGAGGTCAGACCTCACGAAGAGTTTTCACCAGAGACGATCGGTACGTTTTGTTGAGTATCAACTCAATCAGCATCGTAAACTGTGGTCGGGCTTGTTGTGTCTAACCCAAGTGTGCTTTCACAGTATGCGGTCGACGCACCATCGAGACTAGGCTCTGCTGTTCCAAGATCCAAAAGCGATGACTTCTGAGCCCATTCGAAGACACAGACCTTTTGCGCAGTCGTCAACGGGTTCGCTGCCTCTGATTTTCAGCAATCTATCACAATGCAGTTCTGGCGGGAGTTACAGTACTATGCTGGTCAACGAGGTCTGAAAGGCCATCTGATGGGACGCCAGTTATCTCCAAATTTCAGCAATTTCACTTGCCCCCGATTGGGGTTTTAACTGCTTTATGACAGCACTATAATTGCTGATGCTGCTTTTGCCGAGCCGTCGAAAGATCTGATTGAGCTGACCGACGGCTTGCAGGCAGTCATCACCAATCCGTTCAACACATTCCCACACTCGTCTGATAGGTTCATTTCCTCGACGATGGGCTCTATCTTAGCGGAAGCGTTGCTTATCAACTCAGAACGGTTTGCAGTGATTCAACCTCGCCACAGAGACTCTGCACGGACTCATCGACCACTTGCACATTAGATGCAAAGACTTTGCGCTGTGTGATGACTTTCACTGCGGCCGCAGCTGCTCCAACAATTGCAAGTGCCGATGCAGCCCCATCCATTGTTGCGCAAGTCTCTCAGTATTCCCCGATATTCGTTTGTTATTAAACTCGTGGTCGTAGACAAGTATTTGCTTGTATATATTTGTGCTCACCGAATTGAATCGGGGGAAGCGTGAGACTGTCGGCAAAAGAACTGGTGGGACTCAGCCTCGTGAGCTATCTTGCAGTAGAGAGATCGATGGCAGCCATTTTCGGGCATAAATTGGCGAGAGGAGCCACAGAGCATACGTCAATGACCTGCAGATTCAGGACTAAGTTATTGAGAAGAGGGAACAGAATAGAAGTTTGTGAAAGTGAGGAACAACGTATTGGACCCAGACATGCACTCAGCCTTGCGTCATCAGTTTGCATTTTCCATGTAAGCTTGCATCCGGCGAATATATACACGACTCACATTCTATCAAGGAGTAGAAATGATATATATATATCGATGTCGAGCTGAATACAGCTACGGTTCGGCAAGAAAAAGGGATGGCTGGAGTTGAATCTTGCGGTGGGAGCTCGCAGACCCATGTCTCATGCAGGTCGAATCACGTGCTACTAGCCCCACACAATTCGTAAGGCTGCGTTGAATACGCAGATATATGAGCAGAAGACAAACTTACAGATTAATGAGAGTACTCATACTACTTCAGCGGGTATCCGCAAAGCAAATCAAGCTCATATGTCGTGGCGACTCTGGTATCGATTTGAGATCCACATCTGGGATGGCCCCGCCATAGCCTGGCCAGTCGTCAAATGCCTCGCAACTGTTGAAATGATCAGCTTTGGTCTATCCCCAGCACTAACTCCACATCAAGCCTATCATTTAAGATATGTTCCCCAAGAATACGAACCTTCCGAAGCACTCGGCGTAGCACTTTTGGCCTCCCAAGTCTCAGCACACCAAGTCTTCGCGCACCAAACAGCAACCATCAAGTCTGTGAGTAGAGCATTCGCCTCTCCCTCTCCTTTCTCCTCAAACACCAAGCCAGGATTCTCCCTCACTCCGTCATCAACAGCTACTTGCTTCTCTTTCCCCTTCCCCCTCTTTGCAACTACTTCATTCACCTCCTTGGCCACAACTTTTCCCTCACCATCAGTCCACAACCCATTCCGCCCCTTCAACATCACTTTCTCCTTGAACTTACACTCCCAGTACCTCCCTCTCAGACCCAGCTTCATTTGAAGTTGCCCAACACCTGGATACGTGCTCTTTCGCTTCCCATGGATATGAAACGTCACAAAATTCAGAGGTGGCCGAGTGATGTCGTACAGATCTTTGTCGACGATCTTCCCTTGCTTGCCATTGGCACGGACGGGCCCAGGGACAGATCGACGGAGCATGATGGAAGATCCCATACTGTTGAGTGTGTAGTTCAGTGAGTAGAGTGCAGTTGCGGGCACTGTATTGGGGAATATGAGCGCCTTGTCCAGTGTCAAAGATAATGGGCCGGATGGTGCGGGTGGAGGGAGAGGGGAGGGAATGCGCTCAGACGGTGAGACGAGAGGTCCCCGTGCTGGAGGTGGTGGCTCAACCTCTGGTACCGGGATGGATTCCGAAGATGGGTCGTCGATGGGATCGTCAAATGTTGGGAGACCGGTCTGATAGCTGGGGTTGAAATCTGTGTACAGATCATCTGCTAGGTGGTCGCCATACGAAGGAACACTTTCCGAGACTACGATCCTGCTTGCTTCTGTAGCCTCTTCCGCCTTCAAAGGTGCCGATTTTGAGTCCGACATTGTGTCTAATTGATATCGTATCGAGGAGGTTGAGTCGATGGATATTAAGATGTTGATGACAAACGAAGACCACGAAGTCCGAGCTTTGATTCACCGACCCACCTTCACTGGCTGACTGCGCCGCAAGATCATAACCTCGTCCACAACATCCTGCCAGAACTTATAGCAAAGGTTAAGAAAATTTTGTTGTGGCCCCATTGGTGCTTTGTTGATAAAGTGAGTGAAGGTTGAGTGAAGTTCCGGATCATTCGAATTATGAGAGGCTTGGTGAGCACAGCCACAGCTCTAAACTGCCGGCATGTGATAAGACTCAAAATTCCTTGGATATCTTAGCTCTTCAAATTGAGAAAGTGAGGAAAGTTTGGGTCTCTCTAATATTCATCAATGGGTTCTAGGCCCCATTCAACCGTCTTGAATACCAGGAAGCTAAGCTCAGATTCAGCATCACGTGATGAGATCCCCACCGTGTCCAGCCAGACACAGCTTCATCTCTACGGCAAAGCGCATCGGTTGGGTTGCAGAGTCAAGGGCCTAGTCCTGCAATGACATTCCAATTTCTGTTACGTTGTCCGTATTATTACAATATCAAGGCCATTGGCAAGTCGGCTACGGAAAGCAGATAAACCTGCCGAAAACAACCTCGGGTTTGCTGTCTAGTAGTTTAAAGTAGTAAATATTTTCATTTACAGGGATAAATCCATTGTATGACTATGCGAGCTCTATACTGTGGATTAGCTTTTGCCCTTTTTTTTAAGTATGACCTACCGCCTGAATTTGGGCAGCAATTGCTCGCATGCCGCTTACGGCCGGGGAAGCAAGGACGGCTCAGCCTTAGCAGTTTTGGAACTTCGCCCTTCATCCCTCACACTATCACTCTCTACATTTTCCAGATGTAGTTGGACACACTGTCACCATTGAACCTTTGAAATTTTAATTTCTAATGCTTTATTTGGTCTTGACAATACGGAAAACTTTGCTAACCAATTGCTTGAAGCAGTTGGTGCCGAAGGGGGCCGCATCGCAGTTACAATTGCAATACCGCCTTCTGCCACGAAGCTCGAGTCGTGTTTGAATCCCATTTCAACGCCTTTTCTATGTTGCCGGGGTCAATTCTGCAGTCCCTACGCCTGACCATTGTATGAAGGAACACGACATTCGGAAGGAATCTGCAAGTGCCGAATTTCTCGGCCCCCAACGCGGCCTAGCCCCGCCCGTTTCGGCGTACCTCTGGGCCCGAGGTGAGAGACGCGATGTGCCAAGGCCTCAGAGTTGTCGCGGAGTGTTGGTGGCGCTGACGGATGAGTGTGATTCGCGAGGAAGAGCTTACGAGGTAGGGCTTGGCTCTCAGCCTTTGGGGGAATGATTTCGGGTATATCAGAAGATCGAGTTCCCGCCCCACCATTTTGTTACTGTCAATCTGGCACTCCTTTCGTGTTTGTCTTGATTTTCCTGTAGCCCATTGCTAATTGTCATTCTCCTACCAGAACGACTGATCATTCTCTTATCACCTGATTCCGTGCCTCCAATTATTAAGATGCTATCATCTTGGGGTCAAGCGTTGAGCCTTGCTATTCTAACTCTCAATGTCACACGCATAGTAGCCGTAAATTGGGATTCCATCGGATCTGATATCGAGAGCGCCACGAAAAGTGCTGCGTCATCAATTGAAAGCAAAGCGAGCCAGCTTGTAGGGGACCTTGGAAAAGACTTTAAAAATTTCGAACAAGCCGTGGAGTCTGAGCTCTCAAAGGCCTTGGTCAACAGCGATGGAGTTCTCGCTCAGTTTACTATGGGACACCAGACGTATGCAACGAGACCCATAGTTCCTGCCATGGAGACGTCGCTGATGGTGAATACAGAACACCACCTATCAACACTAAACTGGTAACTTCGGGCGTTCAAAGTAATGTCACGATCGGACTCTACTGTGAAAGTTGTTCGAACGCCTCGCAGCCTGCAGCTTTTAACTTTGCAAGCCAGAACTACAGTGGCTGGAACAACAGCTGGCTGGGTTTCGCATTAGACAGTTTTGAAACTTTTTTCGAGATCGACGTCGAGTTGAGCGCCGTTGCCAACGGTGAACTCACGCTATCGCTACTGACAATCCCCGCTGCGGCTGATGGTGTCGTGGTTGAGGTGGAGTTCCAACTGTATCTTGTAGCTGATGCATCGGCGTCGATGAGCTTTACCACCGGTCTCAACCTCACTGTGAGTTGCCATTCTCAGTTTGAATAATATGCTTGATTCACTGACGCCTTGATACAGCTCACAGAGCCTGCAGCTATCATGATGCCCGCGTTAAATCCCGCGTTAGATCCTGTGGTGAAGCTCAACGAAAGTCAGGGGATTGGATTGTAAGTGCTAAGGAAGGTGTTTGTGTATATCGTTGTCATGGCTCTGATTACCCCCCTAGTACTCAAGATAACTTCATCCTAACACCAATCTTCAACGCCTCAATGCCTCAACTCGACTTCAGCGTACAATTCTCCCTACGGACAGTATTCAGTGTGACCGTCGAAGCCATCAATATCGGCGCGCTTTACCTCGACCTCCCCGCCTTCAACCTAACCGTCAACACCCTAACCGACGCGACGTCCAACTGCAAGACTCCACCAGCAGGCACGCCCTCGGACGAGATCTACGCCGAGCTAATCCACCTAGATGGCGCCTTGGTCGCAGAACTCAGCTACAAGCTCCTCGACGGAGACAACCCCAGCGTCATCAAGAACTGGACAATCTGGGACGCGTTGGACGAATGCTATGCGTTCTTACCGGGCTTGGGATATATCGGCGCCGTCCCGGCTTCCTCCAAGTCCTCACTTCTGACTGCACCGGCGATCATAACGTGCACGACAGCTGGCACAAACACTACCACACGCACGGCAGCCGTCGGCGCTGCTCTAAAATCGCTCAGTCCGGGTGCCAAAGCCGGAACTGTAATTGGTGAGTACCCAAGATCTCGGCACATAATCGCCTTTTTTTGGGTTGTCTCACGAGTAGATGTACTTACAGACATCACTTGTTATTCCCAAGTTATACTGACTCCGAGTTTCTGCGTTATAGGGACCTTCGCAGGCGTCGTGCTTATCGCAGCTCTAGCCTGGTACGGTGGCCGTGCAAGTCTGAATCACAGCATCAAGAACGGCGGGACCGGCTCAGTATGGACTATCCCACGTCCACGCTCTGGCAAGTTCTTCTCCCGCGGCAACCGCGGTGGGACGACGGAGTTCTCCCCCGTCACTCCGAGCACGCCTGCTTGGCAGGCTACCGCATATAATGGCCGAGTCGTCCCGAGCCCCAATATGGAAGCGCAGCAGCAGTTCGCGCATCAGGGCTGGCAAATGGCAAAGAAGGAGCCGTTTATGGCCGTAAATGAGGCGGTGACGCCGGCTGCCACATACGTCTCGATTGATGATGACTATGGCGTGCCCACTCCTGGGCTTAGGGAGACGGAGACGATGAGATATGATACTAGGTCGCAGCCCGCGAAGTATGAGGGGGTTAGGGCTGGGCAGGCTGAAGGGCTGGGGCTGTTGCAGGGTAGGGGCAGACCAGTGGTGCAGAGAAAGGAGATTTCTAGGAAGTCGGTACCTGGACACGGTAACGGGAGTGGGAGTTCGTGATTTGTTCTTGTGATTCTGTATGATAGGGTTTGTCTGGCTACGATGTTACGATATAATTTAATGACTCCTTCTTTTCAGATAAGATACCTGTCAACCTGGAATTTCCTGTTAGCATACTGTTCACTTATACTGGCTTCTAAAGGCTATAGGTTCAATAAAATCTCTCAGCTCTCGAAGTTGAGTCTCCTAGATAATGTGAAATGATAGAAAATACTGCACTAGAAGAGATATATAGTTGTGTAGGTGGTCTTAGCACCGGTTCTCCCAGGCCTCCTTCCCACAATCCATTTGCTGTAGAAGAAACATAGCTTTGCAAAATCACTGCTTGCTACAAGGCGATTCTTATAGCAGCTATATATGCGCTGCCATCTTTGCGAAGATGGTTTGCCATCAACATAGCTCATGTTAGTGGGACAAGAAGCACAGTGAGGTGGGTAACAAACCTACCTTTTGCTTATATTCTGCCACTGGATAGAAGCATGTTTCTGGCTCTAAGCTAGGGCGAACTGTTACTTTAGGTCTTGTTAATAGAGTGTAATGAGATTATAAAGGGTTTATTGGCCCTATATTACTATATATAGGAGCAGCTACAAATATGTTTGTGTGCTAGATAATTGTACCTTGGTATCAGAGAACAGGTATAGAAAAATAATATTTAGTAGTGCTTAATTAGGTCAGGCTTATTGCTCTTAGGTAATGTAATAGCTGAAGCATCTGGAGGAGAACAAGCGGGATCACAGTATATCAGAGAAGTAGCAATTCAGTAAAATAAGGAGAGTTGTGGCTGTAGGGCAGTGTTCTGACTTAGGTTCTGAAGTACTTGTATGCTACTAATGTTGTCTGTAAGGGTAATCTCCAGCTTGCTTTCCTCTAAGTAGGGTCGACAGCCCTTACTTATACTCCATCTCTGGCTACTAGCTCCCTGTAGTAGCTATTAGCTTATATATAAGCTAGTATTAGTATTTCCGAGTTCCTTTGGGGTCTCCGAGGTCTAGGTCTCTAGTGCCTGGGTCCTAGACCCTTCGGGTTAAAGGAACGTGTCTCGTCCAGGTACGAAGTACTCGTGTCGCCCTAGAGAGTGACTTCCAGAGAAGGGAGAGCAGCATCCCTTAACACCTCCCTCAACCAGTCTTTTATCACTACGGGTAACAGAAGCACCTTTCGTGCATCCAAAATTTCAACTTGAAATCGTACAACAATTGAACAAATAGGAAATATTTAGGTGGGCGAAAGAGGAGATTGAGCGAATGGGCTTCAGTCAAACTTCATCGATCAATTGCCATCTCGTACACCAGATTATCAAGGGACATCCGCACTCGAATCCGCTCAAGGAGTATCATCGACTGGTGTCCACTACTTCTCTAATTTTGCCACTATCTTCCATTCTTAATATTCCATCAGTAACTTACAACGAACAACATCAGCGGCCGCCAGCGACCTGCTTTCCAATCCTTCCACGATCTCCATCTGCCACGTCCTCAATCCGATCCAGCCTCTCGACCCCCCCTTTTTTCTTCACTCAGCAGCCAGTGCAGCCTCGCCGGCCGGAGCAGTAGGAGCCTCAGCCGTCCCATTCCCCTTCGCCCCCCCATCCTGGCTCACGCCTTCCAAGGCACCAATCAGGGCAGCCAATCCCGCCGCACCACCACTATTCGTCCCGCTACCCTTCGCACTCCCCGCGCTCTTGGTCGAATTCCCTTTCTTGCCTCCTGTTGTACCTGTGCCTGTCCCTTTCGTGCCCGTTCCTTTGTCATTCATCAATGTGGTGCAAGGACGTCGGATGCGCCGGACCACTCACCTTTGGTAGAGTTCGACGCCGCCGCAGGTTCTCCAATCGTGATGCCCGACGAGCCGCCTACGTTCGTGGTCTGGCCTGCGGAATTGATTGTTATTCCTGTTTCTCCGTCAATTGAGGTTGAGCCGTCGTCGTTCACTGCGAGGGTGTTAGTGAGAGTAATGGGTGGAGAATGAAAGGGGGGAGTGAGGTGGAGAGGAAATCGAGGAAGGGGCGAGGAAGTACCGGTGATGCCATTTTCACCTTCAAGGATGACTTTCGGGTTTGGGAGCGCGTAGGCTTGGATCGTCGCTGCTGCGACGAGGTAGAGAAAGACCCTCATCTTGAAATAGAGAAACAGAAGAGAGGCGAAGAAAGAGACACTTTAAAACAGAGCACGGAAAGAGATTGTATGGAAGACAAAGGTTCAATGAGCCAGCATTACTATATAAAATTTCTCTAATTGAGCAGCAACATAATGTACTTGGCCAACTCGATGATCTAAAAATACCCACAGTCCTCGGACATCTTCAAAGCCTTGTTTTCCAGATTCTAAATCTTGTTTGTTTAATGCACGGATGATAGGCTGTCAGAGATGCGTGGCATAATCTTGGTGCCATAGGTGGAACGTTTTGAGGCTCAGGTAGCTTCAGCCAAGTCGGCCAGGATGTGTCGAAATCTATCACGTGTGTAAGGTGCACGTGACACATTTTAGATGGGAATGTCATGACATCGAGTCATTGCTTGTCCATATTGACCACGAAGTGATTCCAGAAATAGAAACTTGTAGAGGAATGTTGCTGAGTGATTTGGCAAGGACGTACTTTGGCAATTCACTTTGAATTGTAGGGAACAATCTAGGAAACGGACACTAAAGTTAAATATTCGGACTCCGAAAGCGATCTGTACCCATTATCGCAATATTTTATAGAAGTCAATACTAAATGGAGACAGAAAGAACCAAATATACAAAACTCGGTGAAATCGGTCGTAGAGAATTTATTCGTGTATAAATAATGAAATGAAATGTTCATAATGTGGTTGTGTGACAGCGAAACTTTTGCCAGCCCGTTGACTCCCTCAAACGCCTCGTCAAACACCTTTCCGCTCTGTGATATCATTTGCACCGATCGCTAGAAACAAAGCGAGAAAGCCACCTTTCGCACTGCTCATTCACCATCCACTCGGATCAGACCAAACATCGTCCCTATCCCTCGTAGTCCTTCTCCTGTGCGGCAGATCCCAACTGCCAACACTTGAGCGCCTGGACTCCCTGGAGTCCCGGGATGATGTCGTGCTTGATCGTCTCGATGATCGAGCAAGCTGCTTGATGTACCCGGTCGGCCTCTCCCACTGTGTCTTCGCTGCATCGAACTTATTGACATAGAGAATCTCGCCAGCGACCCATTTCTCGACCCAGCTATTCTTCATATGGTTCAACAGCGTATCCAGATCTTTCAAACGAATTGTAACTTCCTCGTTCTCCTCATACTCCTCGTGTTTGTCGGTGGTAGATTTGACAGAATAGGTTTTCGGTGTAGTCTTCTTTTTGTCCTTTTTGTCTTTTTTGTCCTTTTTGTCGTCGGTCTTCTTTTCCTCTAACCGTTGTCCGAGATTCTGCAGCGTATGCGTAACCTCCCTCTCAATCATTCTCCAGCGGCGCAACAAATCCCTGAAGCCCGGTAACTCGGGAGAATCCCGCCCATCACGTCTCTTGTATGCGATATCGAACAGCTTGGCGCGGACCTCCATCTGTGTATCGCGGACGCTGATCTCCATAGCCGATCGCGCCGTCTCGTCACCTTGATCCATCTTCGATCCGATCACCTTTCGCAGAAGGTTGAATTGGAGTTGGATCTCGCTGGCGCTGGATTTGAGGCCATCTTGGAGACGATCGAAGGACTCGTGGGTGCTGCCCAGTCGGCGGTTGTTCTGGATCGCATCGCAGAGCTCGTAGCATCTGGTCAAGTCGCAGAGGAGTTGAGTGACTTGTTGGCGGAATGCGGTGGAGGACATTGTGGTGAAAGAGGTGGGGTGGGAGTAGTTTGTGTACGTGTACGTGGAGGCCGGCATGGTAACTCTGTGAGTGTTGCTTGGGGAAGGGCTTTGTTGAAAACCGGGTTTGACGATACGCCGAATATCGTTCTTCAAGAAAGGAAAAGAAGGAATCGACGGGAGGGAGGGACTAGAACAGTGCTAAATATCAATTGGAAAACAGAATCTCTGACAGAATTGAAGAAGGAAGAATCCGCAAACCAGATAAGAAGGCATTGGATCTCAGCCACAACGGTGATAAACCCCAGGAAGCGCGCGGTGAAAGACACATCGCGAACTCTGGGGCCGTGTTTCAATCCAGTACGGCCGTGAAACAAATGACGGGCCTCGATCTGAAGAGCAACTTTCCTATTCGGAGTTCGAAATGACGGTTGGGATTGTAGCTGTGTGTTTTGGGTGGCTGTCAGACCCAATCCTATGACCCGGTGTTCCTGGCATGACCGTGTCAGACTCCTGATTCGACAACCGAAGGTATTCCATTGTGATAGGATGGACAGGATCGAACGAAGGCCTTCTATTTTAGAAATCCACTTCTAGATCAGATTGAGGAGCCATAGGTCGTATGAGCAAATTCCGTGCAGTGCGCTGCATGAGTGAACTGTTGCATGAACGCAGAGGGGGGCAGCTGCTGGGGGTCTGGTGACAGTAAATCGATGCATAGTCGCGGCTGGATGTCTCGCAGCGGCTGCTCTCCAATAATACGAACAGGCCCTTTCTGTCGGAAATTCCAGGTTGAGAGTTGCGTGGCAGGGCATTCTCAACAGGACGGCTTCACTCCTATGAAGAGAGTTTAAACGAGGGAGTACATTTTACTTTCGTTGTGATGGATAAAGACACACCAAAGCAACCGAAATCCTGGAAGTAGCTTCGCTAAACTTACCCCCAAAAGCTTGCTCGGGTTCCAACCCCTTTGCCTTTTCCAAACTCACTCCCAACGTTCATTCTGGTAATTGTTGTGATGCAAGATCCACACCTTCAGAACCATGATCATCTTTGGCGGAAGGATGGAAAACATATGTTTTACAATTCAACGACTTGCTTGGAACAGCGCAATACAGCCTATCGATGCAGACGGCCAACAGACAGGACGAAACGATCAAGGACAGCGCGGCGCTAACCCATGCAAACAACATCACCAGACTCGATGTTATCCCCATCCAACCCAGCAGCCCTGGCCACAACCAGCGCCGCTTTTGGTGCTCGTCGTTGCAAGTATCCCGGAAGGTTGCTATCCGAGCAAGGCACGTGACATAGGAGTCACCTGTTTTGGCGACTTTTGGCGTAAAGTGGTTGTGTTACGGCCGCGTCATTCTTGCCCCATATGCCATAGAAGGGCAACACCTCATTACAAAAATTCATCTGGAGAAAGGCAAAATCCATTACCTCTTCCCATATTTTCTTCACTACTCTGAGATACTCGCTTTAGATTTATGAGCCATTTGATTCTGTAGAATCCAAGTAATTAAACAAACTTTCCACTGTGGAGTTCGTGTTGGCACACAATGAGTTCTTCTCACATCATCACAAGTCGATCAAACATTCAGTCTTGCTTACTATTCATCATCTCTAGAGCTCACAAACGTCTCTGATCTCATAATTATCCACTCGAAGCCTTTCGGCAGGCACCAAAATTTGCCTCATAATTAGCATCTTCACCATCATCACTGGCATCTTGAGCCTAGTACTCACCTAGCTTTCCAATATTCGCAGAAGACAGGGACATCAGAGTAAGGTTATCCATTAAATTTGGTTGCAGTCTACTAAAATGTCGAATGTTCCTCCCACTGAGCCCATACTTCTATCTACTCGCGAAGAATCTCAAGGAAGTCTCGGATAGGAGGTGTTGGCACGTGTAGAATATTAAACGAGGTATGGGAACGTAAAAAAGGCTTTGATTTTGATACCCTTCCTCGAGGGGAAGGATAGGACTATATATAGCTTTATGATAATGCACAGGGATCTGCAGGAGACATGTGAAACAAGTGGGTCCGCTTTCAACATAGAGACGAGTGCAAGAGATTGTTTAGACGCGTTTGCAGACACGTATTAATATGTTTTAATGGGGTGATTAATAAGGAGAGATAGCTAAGAGATGAATAGAGTCGGCCGGCAAAAACAAGGTATTTTTTTTTGCTGTTGAAAGAACAGCCCATCCCAACACTAAATCCCATCTCCCATTTTGATCACAATAAACAATTAGTATGCCCTAGTAAAAATCCGAGACTATATTAGTTTAAACACTTCGAAAGCTTCAGATCCCTAAATAAATAGCTGAATCCTACTAATCGTTTTAATAATTTGAACGTTTCGGATGCCCAATTGAGCAACAAATATTTGAATCCTAATCGCTCAGACAGTTCGAAATATTGCAGTGATTCATTTACAAGATCCTACTTGCTCAAATTTAATAAATATTTCACATTTATACCTCTGCTTTTATATAAGTAATACGTCTCTAGACCGCTTGATCGCGCAATACTTCGAGCAAATGCGGCAGAGATGCCGTTATATGCCCTGAAACGAAGTGCCTGAAACGAGGAACGAGAGAAAGGGACAACTGTTGGAATGAGTAATCAGGCAGATAGTGTTGCCTGCTGAGTCACATGGTGTCACATGTCATCACATGACTCACAGCTTACTTGAGCAGTGTGACGTGTTCTATGAGTCATAAAGGGACTTCTAACCATAAGTACAGACTATTGTACTTGGTTTGTTCGTCAGTATCTCCAATATCTTTACAGCCTTAATAATCCAACCACATTCTCTTACCCTATTCGTACATCACGTGATCGTATTGCAAGAACAACCAACTAGCCTGTGAGGACAGGGGCCCGAAAATGCAGGAGTTTGCACCAAAATCTCTTTGCCAAGCTTCGTACTGATTGGCGACGTGAGAGCCCTCGCGGATTGGCTGCTGTGACGTCCAAATTGGTTGCTAATGGTATGTTCCCACGTGATCACATACCCCTCACGCCTACGCCTCACACAGGCATATCTTCCACCGACATTGCAAGAAGTAAAACCAGCTTCTAAAAAGGAGACGGAGCTTGAAATGTCAACAAATTTCGAAGGAGTCACAGCTAATTCACCAGTTAATTCATTGATTCGACGGTCTAGAAGGAGGACGGAGAGGGTGGTGGAAGACTCAGGCCCGACGCATCAGTCGCGTCGCGAACGAATATTGACGATCAAGGCTCTAGAACAGGAAAAAATGACGCACTACGGAAAGGCAGCTGACGGCAACTGTTTCGCAATACTGAGCCAAAGATCTAGTGAAGCAAGAGACTGGGAGGAAAGCGACGAATATGATACAGACAACGTGATCAAAGTGATGGCAGAGACGCCAGATGCCCCGCGACCAGATCACACGCGACGCCGATCTCAGGACACCAACTCGAGCAACGGCCAGAAGTAATACAAAGACGAGAAAGGTGAAAGGCGACGCCTATCTACTATTCTCTCAGTGATTGAGGAGCTAAAGAGCAGCAACGAGGAAATAAAGGCCAGTAACAGTGAACTCAAGGCAGAACCAGCAGAGATCAAGACCCAATTTACAGAGACCAAAGCACAACTTGCAGAAATAGTATCATCTGCAAACTATATTCCAAGATCAGACGCATCAACGGGCCAATCCTCGCAGCAGTCCTATGCCTTAGTCCTCATAAGATGAGTCGATCTATCGTCTTCAGCCAGCTAACCTACTCCTACCACAGTATCCAATATGACTGACACACTCTACTGCACGGTTAATACATCGAGAGTTAGAGAGGAAGAGAAGAGCGAGGCACAACCTGAGGCGATTCGGAAGACAACAGAGGAAGAGGTCCGCACTATGGAAGGGCAAGCAAATTGGCGCTGCGCTGCGGTGATCAGAGACACTAGGAACACAGGACGCATTAATATTATATGCAGAGACAAAGCTGAACTCCAACAGATCGAGGAAGCAGCCTAGAAGGCCGCGGCGGCGGGCGCCCGAGTACTGCGAGACCAACTATACCCAGTCAAGGTGGATAATACTAATCGAACAGCCGTTCTCGGTCAAGACGAAAGGTTCTACCTAGCACTACTGATGTCCTTAGGAAGGAAAACGATATCCACATAGCCAAGTTCGAGTGGCTCAGCAAGAAGGACACAAGGAAGGCATACGGTTCAATAATAGTATATGTCACAAAAGGCAATAAAGCGGCACGACTTTTACAAGATCAATACTTCTATATTACAGGAGAATCAGCCTACACCGGGATCTTTGAACACCGATACGGCCCACAGCTATACTACAGATGTTAGGAACTAGGACACAAAGCGTACTCGTGTACGAAACCGCAAGTGAAATACTATCATAGTGAGTACCAGGCAGTGATACCTAAGCGTATTCTATATGGAGGGCCGCACGAGTCGTCTAGCAGGAACTATAGGGTGCTTCACAACTTCCAAGATGCATAAGAACTTTCAGATACTCCAGTTGAACGTTCGAAGCAGCGAGAGGTGCAACAGAGTCTAATGAATGACCAACGATTGAGAGACTTGGGAGTATTAGCAATTGCGGAGCCATATGCGTGGACGACCCAAAGAATGTGCCAACTTTCGCATTGACCGTGACGTCTGCTGCAAACTCGCTAGTCATATCCGACTTCGCGCCTATAACTACCTTTCATACCTGCACACTATCATTGATCAATCTCTGACAATGGCCCCAATATAACAATCTCAAAAGCGACTAGGAAAAGAAAGGAAGAAAAGGGTAAAGGAACATTAACATACTCAACCCGAAGAGTGTTGCACTTTAAGAAACAAAGGAAGTGAGGAAGTTGAACTCAGTTTCCCCGAGACAACCTGTGAATATTTGCTTCCTCTAAGTTGTTCCGACATTAGATACATCTTGCGCTGCATCTCCATATCTATGTCAAATCAGATGCTCTTTCAATGTCTTCAAGGCAGTATTCAGCGTCTGCAAATCCCGTTCATCTTGTTCGCGCTTTCTGGCATCGGCTGGTTTCTCCCCGGCTATTTTATCGATGGTGTTCGCATCTTCTTGCATGATGATTTGGTGGCTGAAAATAGCACGTGGGAGCTCGCGCATGATACTGCTTTCGACGACGAGAGCATTGACATAACCTACAAACGACACCATGCTCATCTACAAGGTTGATACTCCGTCAGAAATCACTTCAATCATCTTCTCGATTAAGCGTTTGAGTATCCACGTCCACATGAGAACTGGACGAGGGAACAAAAGAGGCGGAAACGGGGATACTCACTTCATAGTACGTCTCCACTTGCTCAATGACTCGGGCCGCTGTGAGGTTTTCGAGTTCCGTAGGATAAAGCCCAATAATTGCCTTTCGGATAGCCTCAGGAGAGTTGGATTTACCTTCGGACCAGAGAGCTTGAGTAAGGAAGTTTGCAATCTTGCGAACTGCCAAACTCTCAACACGACTTTTAACTGTGAAAGAGCTAGCCGCTGAAGAAAATACGCTATCGATTGCCTTGAGAACCTGTTGAGGAGTGGCGTTAACAGGATCTTTGGGGTTTTTAGAATCCTCATGGTTGTCCTGCTTGTCCATCTTCACTGGTGACAGAGTGACTAGTCGTTCGGCGAGGTCCTTGGCTTGCTCCTGTACAGTGACGACGTCAACGAAACCATCGTAGAAGCCCGTATTTCCTCGTCCGTGACAATTGAGAAGGTCGTTTAAGGTGCGATGAGCGGACGTCTGCAGCTGGTCGAGGCGTCTCTCAATCACATGCTCTCGCAGCCCCTTGAGAACGTCTGCATCCCCCCCGCAGGCGGTAGTCATTGCCAAATCGACAAATTTTTCTGTTGCTTCCCAAACAGCTTGCAGGTGTTGCGTTGCTATTTCCCTCCATCTTTCTGACTGGTATTCGAACAGGCCCCAATACGTGGCCTCACTGGCTTCTCCTTTTGGTTCTCGTGCTCGCCAGCGTTCGATGTTCAGTGCTACCTTCTTCTCATAGTCTTTTTGGCTGATGCATTTGGGCTTGGGGTGTGTATAGTGCTTCCTTACGATGTCTTGCGATGGAAAAGCCTCTACCGAGTCACGTTGTTTGGTATCCTCAGAGGTTTGATTTGATGCATCCTGTGTCGCGCCGCTGGTATCTTGTATAACCTCAGTCTTCCCGAAGTCACGGATGGCAGAGGCAAACGCTTTGCTCAGTGACCGGATATTGGCACGAAGCCGAGTGTCCTGGCTCTCTGGGCGATTATCGCCAAAAGGAGGGAAGAAGCCTTTACAAATCGGACACGATATACCAACTCCGTGGAACGCTTTACAAGGTTCATTCAGGTAAGTACCTTGAACAGCCTGTCTCGTCAGACCTTCGAACGTCTCAGCGATATTGCTTAAAAATTGTCGGCGAGCCCAGTCTGTAGCTCTCGATTTGCTACTCATTTTGAGACGGGACTGGATTGTTGAGACTTTGCACTGGACCTCAGAAATAATGCTTGGAAGCTCGGCTTTTGTATGGGTCCAAAGCATATCTCTGAGAGTGGTTCTTAGCGCCGCAATGCCCTTCTGTCTCTCTGGGACGTCATGCCAATCTGCCGTGTGGAAGAATTTCTCTTCCATATCGTCCCTAACAGTAGGAGATGGGTTGGACTTCCTCTCCTTCTGGTCCAGATTTCGAACCACGTGCCATCCGCATTTCAGCTTTAGTGAATCAAGCTGGCCTTTGAGGAGCTTGAGGGTCTCTGAAAGAGATGCCGCTTGGTCAGGGTTGGTAATAACACCGACGACTCGATCTGCCAACTCGGAATCATACTTCAGAATTTTCTGCACAGTTGCAGGCCCACTATGATTGTGATATGTGTTTCGAGCGCTAATGACAAGCATCACCACGCTTCTTCTCGACGCGACGTACCTTTCAACCATGTCTGTGACAGTCCCGTTGCTCACCTGCTGGACGCTTTGCGAGCTGAACAATCCTGGCAGGTCAACTAAGGTTAGAACGGGCAAGTCTGGTCCATCTTTCTCGATGACGAGAACATCATCACAGAAGTCTCTGAAATTTTCCTGGTTGGGAGAGTCGGTATTTTGCTCTTCGTCGGGCTGTTTCTTCAACTGCAATCCAAACACTGTACTCGCCATATCTACCAACAAGTCTAGGCGTCGTTCCTTCTTGGGCATAGACTTCTTCAATAGTCGCAATGTCTCCTTCTTCTCTTCTTCTGTTGTTGTAGCTCCGAAGTCGATCCAAACATTGCTTCGCTCGACATCCGATCTCCGAAGGATAAGCTTTATTGGGAATCTGGTGCATAGCTCTGGTTTGATCGGGAAAGAATCACGAACAAGTGCTTCCAAGATGGAACTCTTGCCGCAGCTCTGGTCGCCAACGACTACCAATTGCGGAGGCTGGATCTTGTTCACAATCTGGAGGTTCGATAGCTTCTCCAAGGAATTGAACAAGCTGACCTGTCCATGGTCGAAGAGGTCCAAGATTTCTTTCAACTCTGCCCGATTAGACTCGGCTCGATTGGGTCCTGCTCGATTGGATTTCGCCGACGGTTGCATCTTGGAGCTTTGACCCATGACAGTCTGCTCACGATCGCAGCAAGATAGTTTGTAGACAGTTTGTGACAAGAAGCTCAAGTAGGCTGCGAGAGAGTGGAAACACCGCTGTAGGGGCTGTAGAAGAAGCAGCTTTTCATCGCTTCCCAGGTGATGTTTCGGAAGACATCGAGTATATATATGTACAGTACATTCTCGAAGGGTGGACATGCTGATAGAAGACTCCCGGGCATCTTGGATGTGTGCAATATCATGACGACCTCCCAATGCTGCGAAGCACTGAATCCTTGAAAACTATCCATAACTACCATCCGGGGCGTTCGGCAAAGCGTGTCCATGAAAAGGAGGCAAAGCGCTAACGCGCGATGAAAGTGAGGTTTAGAATCGGCCAGTCACGGTTTTGGAACTTCAGCCTCAGCGCAGAAATGAAGTGGCTAATGCACAAGTGGGAAAGAGGGTTTAGAATCGGGCCAGCCAGAGGCACAGCCGTAGGATGACTCATGCACGACCTTGGAGACCAGGCTTATGATCGGCCAATCATTGCTCATCGGCTTCCATCTCGGTTATAAAGATGTTCCCAGCCCAGCCCGAAAAACATTCTCAACCAATCTCGATTAGTATTATCCTGGCACATGCCAGACTGATTCCTCCTTCCAATCTCCTATCTCAATATCATGCACTTCCGCCCAACCAGCATGAGCTTGAAGTGCATGTGCTCATGCCACGTCACAGAAGTACTCGACCTCTCGAGGTTGATCACACCATGCTTGTGGCGAACAGAAAAGCATGCTCCGAAATATTCCTCTAAAGAGATTTCGAATCAAGCCAGGTGCGCAGGCTACTGTTTAGCCGTACCATCTATCGTGTACACTCTTTGGCTCGGCAATATTCTATCGCCCGAGAGGATCAATTTCCTTACAAATTTGACGTTGCATTCGGCGTACATACAAGCTGCAAATTAACCAGTCCACCATTTCTCATACTCAGCGCAAAGTATAATCTGGGCTTGTCCTTCCCTGCTAAAGTATAATATGGACGACTACGAGCGAATGGCTGTAGCCCCCATTTCTAACCAAAGTGTCGGTCAAGACTGTCAAATTGGTATGTTCGATAACTTCGACTTCAGCCATGACGGCTCTATCGACATTGCTCTTCAGAATATGGCCCATGGAATTCTTGATGAAGACTTTAGCGGATTGTCGAATCAGGAAGGCATTCAATTCCCCGGCCAACATGGTCCTTACAACAATGCTCTCCAAGCGAACCTCTCCGTGCTAGAAGTTCATCCCCGAATTTTCGGCTACAATACTCCTATTGGTGCTGCTCTTCCTGGCAGCATCAATTGTGCAATCAACCCAAATGACCTCGACGAGATGTTAAATACGGGTGGCAGAGGTATCAATTCCTATCCGAATGAATTCAATGATATGGCCGATTTCAGCATGATACAGGCTTTTGGGCATAACTTGAACGAGACTAGCGTGGTTAACCACACCTTCAACCAATCCGGTTCCGATGGAGTGTCGGACCAAGAAGCATCCAACGCCAATTTTCCGCAGACTGGAGTCTGCGGTATCACCGATCAAGGTAATCTCGAAGATATCCGCAATAGGTCCTTATTCAATCAAAACTTCTTCCAGACAGATTTACAAACCGAAGCTCAAATGCAAGGTCTGAACGATGACGATCCATTCTATTCCACCATTTACCAGGACCAGGCAAATGGTTTTCAACCAGATAGCTTCAACTGGGCTCCCAGCGGTGATGATATCAATGCGAATATCCTCAGCCATGCAGAGCCAGACCCAGCCGGGATTACAATTGAACTGGTAACCGTTCCTTCCCGAACTCGGAAAAAGGGTAATGCCAGCGGCCAATGCAAGAAACCCAGAATTTCGAAGGAGAAATGGGAATCCATGCGGGAGCACCTATACCGGTTATACATCGAGCAAAAGCACACGATGGAGGAATTGGAATTTGAAATGTCTGTGATCCATAATTTTACATTTGCGTAAGTCTGGGAACGACCTCTCAGTAATTCTGCCTCGTGTTGACTGATCGAAACAGGGTGAGTACATACGAGAGCAAGTTTCGTCAATGGCCAGAATTCCGAAAGAACAGAATTGAGGATAAAGGGGAGACACCGCGCCACCGAGCGCTACGATTGCCTAAGAACAAGGCCGAGATGCGGCTGGCGAGAGCTTCGGCTTTCGAATTCAGAAGGTTCAAAGAAAGCGCCATACCCGAACCAGCATGCTTCATATCTAGAACCCAGCTTTATCAAGAACAAATGTTGCATGCAATCGATGAATTTATCAAAAAATGTTTTGCTGCAGGGAAAAATAAGAGTTGGACTGCTGGCACCGTCGCATTCAAGCCTCCCCACGGAGCTTTGGATAAATCAAAGATATGGCAACTGCTATCAGATCAATGTGATAGCATTGCTGATCTGGCCCAGGCAGAATGGTACAGCCATGTCAATTTCTTGCTCGGCCAAGTCTCTCAGGCCATGAAAGCTGCTACGAAATCGTGCGATCCCGGTATTCTGATTCACTTCTGGAGAATATGTCTTGCTCTCTCAGATATCCGCCTTCGCAGCAGCGTTCACGTTCCTGCATTTATTTTTGTACAAGTTTTCCTCCAACGCTTGAAATATCTACTTTCGGATTCCCTGGGGAAACAACACCCCTTAGTGGTGTTCGTGGAATCGTTGCGCCACGTCTTGGCCTCTGAGCATCGTGACTTTATAAGAACACTATGTCTGGGGTACTGGAAGGCTATTCATAAGTTGGGAGAAATGATTGGACATAATCATGCTATTGTACTTAGCATGGCATCGCATTGCAGCAAACGGTGGAAGAGCAAGTTCGACGTGAGCGAGGATTCGTTAGTGTCAATGTACGAGCTGCTCCTGAAATCCAACGAGAACCAAGGCAATACATACTCGAACTCGGAGCCTGGAATTGCCCTTCTGCACGATTATACGTACGCAACGTCTAAAAAGAAGTTTAACTCCGAAATCGTCGTGCATCGAGCTGCTAGTCTCAGGAGTGAGACGGCAAAGATCTGCCAGGACCGTGTGAGAGCGGAAGCCCTCAAATACAACACAGCCGCTCGTGCTTTTGCATTCTCAACAAATTTGCTCTCGATTCACTATCTTAACACTTCCAGTGGGGATGGTAAAGGACGTGGGAAGCAACACGATCGTAACTTGTGTTTTCAATACATGGACGAGGCAATTGAGATACTGCGTCATGGTGACCTATTATGCCGTGTCAAGGCTATGTCATTTTCAAAGAAACTTTCATTATGGTACAAGTCATTTGGGAATGGTAAAAAGGTCAATGAGAAAAGAAGGACGAGAGAACTACGGTCCACAGTCAACACAGCCCCGATTACAGTGGCTGAAATTCAAACTTCTGTTGGCGCCGAGCGCGGTGGTAGTTCGAACAACCGTTCACGCCGTAAACGCAGAAGATTGCGGGATAGTTTGTATATTAACAATCAGAGGCTCTTAGCATCATCTGGCGACGCTGCGGCCGAAAAGGGCGAAGACAGATGGATCACCGCGACGTTCGAAACACCGAGAGCTCTTCTGGGGAATAACGACGCACCATAAGGGGTTGGACTATGTTCGGTATTCCTTAAGGAACCCAGAGCAGCAAGATGCGAAGACCAGAATCTTAGGTGAAGAGTGGCGCTCTCCAACCTCCATCACCACAGTGTCAGGTAAGCTTGAACTTGTCTCCTGAAACACTGCCACAATGCTGAATGCCGAGGTATTTCGAATTCCAGTTCGACGCAGGTCCGATTGGCACAAACTTTCACTGAGCCCATACTTCTATCTACTCGCGAAGAATCTCAAGGAAGTCTCGGATACGAAGTCGCGTTAAGGTTTGAAAGGAGCACTTGATCTTTTGATTAGTTTCGCGAGGTGACCTTTTTTATCACACCTTCCAACCTTTCCAGTGTGCATTTGCGTGTCTCCATTGCAATACAAAAATACCAAATGCAATCTCAATCATGGCTTTCAGCCCAAGACCATGCTGCACCTTAGCCACGAACATTTGCCAACGGAAAACATGAATTCAAGCCCCTCAAACGCTCACAAAACCCAGGGTGCACGCACCCTGCCGCAGTGTGGAGAAGGTCTAGATCTTGAGCTTGAATTTTAGGGGCTCAGAGCTCGCTTATTGTGGAACCACAGCTGAAGTTGCCCCTGAATACATAACCAATAGGAGGCCACAATTTCAGCCACGACTTTCTTTTGGTCTTCGACAACATCTATTAAAGGTGGTGGAACCGACACTGCAAGTGTAGCCTCTCCTCAGTGCAACTATCTCGACCTGTGCGACTTTCATCATGTTAAACGAAACACTGTCAAACAGCACCTCAGCAAGCGTAATCTGTCTCTATCCGCTCAGCGGCCAATATGAGCTCTTACAGCGCATTACAAAAATTTGGACCAGCTTGTCAAACGCATCCTTCTTCAGATATGGGGCGCCTTCTTGTTCCTTGGGGGCATCTTCGCGATTCTGAATATGACTCACGTCGTCAAACGGACAATACCAACAAGCTATCCTTGCGGTGACTGGAACAATACTACTTGGACGATGCTTGATCTGTCATCTTGGCCCTCAGGCAGCAATTGCTCTTCCCCCGTTATTCCATGCTCTAACGCAACTCACTTGATGCGGTCTCTAGACGATATCAAGATCATCAAACAGAATCATGCCTTGGGCCATTGGACGAACGTCATTGCATATTTCTCGACCTGGCTAGGCTATTGTTCCGTCCTAGTGATCGTAGTATCAGTACTCTACCCGGCAGGAACCCAAAGGCGTCAACAATGGCTCCGTGAGCAAATCAGGAAGCAGCGGGCGACCGGTCAAGCAAAAGGAAATCATCCAGCGGATACGCCACAACTTCCTCTGGTAATCATGGGTGGCATTGCCTTTCTGGCCTGCTGCGAGAAAACGTTGTCACTCATTCCGAGGAGTGAGAGTCCGTCGGCCGTTGGTCAGTGGGCTTCGTGGGTCCAATTGGCGATTGTCCTTATCAGCTCTCTGATACTACGTCTCTTGACGTACGACGAGGTCGAAGCGGATATTCCTTCGATGAGGCCTAATGCGAGGAGACCTACTAGGTCGAGGGTTACGCAGACAGATTCTCCTGCGAGTGTGGATGCAGGTACTGGCACCGATGTTACTCAATCAGATATGGTTATGCAAATACCGAGGAGCTTTGTTGCGAAGATTGTGAAACGTTTTACAGATCCGGTCACGAAGCTTGAAAGAGGAACCCTTCGAGTTTCTTCTGGAAAGTTTGAGGCTATCACTATGGAGAAAATTGCGGCGAAGAGGCTAGTTAGTGCTGTCGGGTCCGACGATAAACAAGAGTAGGGTTTTGATGCCAAGGCATCTGATAATCACCGTTCCTATATATAGACTCGGAAATCGGGAGGAGAAATGTACGGTGATGAGAGAGCTCAGGCAAGTTTGGGATCGAGCCGTTGATGATCTTGAAGATAACGCAGGAGTAACCAGTTGACGCCGTAGAACTGCGTCAAAATTTGAACAGGGAAACAGAAAGGTTCAGCAGCTAGGAGAGAACTAGCACTCGGGTGTGATATATCAGATTGCTATCGTAACTCAATTGGTATGTGGCTATTGGTACAAGAAGATAGAGGAGACCTGCAACTTTCCTGTTCCGAGCCCCACTTCTCCGCATTCAAACTCTGCCACTCCACATTCTCCAACCCTCAGTATCCACTCAAATCTCATTCCTTCGTCGAGCTTACCTCCCCACCCTCCAAATGATCCCCCATGGCCTTAACGCCCTTCTCTTCAAAACTCAAACTCGCTCTCCTCAACTCCCGATCCGGATCACCTACAAATCCATCACCATCCACATATCCAATCTTCGTCTCCCTAAATCCATCTACTTCCCTCCTATAGAACGTATTCAAATAAATTAGAAACGCAAAGATAACAAAGAACCCATACAGAGGGACGGCCATAGAGACATGATAGCCCTTCCTATCTGCCAATAATCTCGCTAGAAACGGGGACATTGCTCCTCCGCCGACTGAAGCTACGACCCAAGAGCTACCGCGTTTGGTGTGACGACCTAGACCGTGGATGGAGAGCGTGAAGATCGTGGGGAAGATGCAACGCTCGAAAAAGAGGACGAGGGGGAGGAGGGTAACACTGCCTTCACCGTGAACGCCGATTGCTGCGTCGATGAAAATCATGATTGCAGTCATGAAGGCCATGAGCACGATGCGAGGCTTGACGAACATCATCAGACCAGCGGCCGCAAATTGGCCGATGGCAAAGAGACCTTGCGCGATTGCGTATAGGTCGGATCTAGCTGCAGCCGAGACGTGTGCTGATTCGCAGACGTAGTTGATGATGTTTGCTGCAACTCCCACTTGAACGCTAACTGTTTCGGGTATTGGAGTCAACAACACTTCGCCAATGGAGCTGGACGGAGTACGAACCATAGCAGAATTGTGCAGCGACACCGAACATCAATTTATACTGCCTCTTCATTGGCTTCTCCACATACCCAGTTAAGCCAGAGCATTGTTCAGCCTGCAGTGCCATATCTGCATCCGTGGCCTCAGGAATGGGGACCGAAGAAGAACACGACAGTAAGAAGGAAGACGAACGCTGCTATGCCAAGGTATGTCCATTGGGCTTCATTTAAGTCGTTGGGAGCAGTGTGGCTAAAGGACATACGGGATGCGAGCAGCGGAGCCATGACGGAGCCGACGGCTTGGAAGGACTGCGAAAGCTCCAGACGCAATTCAGAAAGTCGTGGCGTACAACAGGTAGCGATGAAAGAATCTGCGGAGGTTTCGAAAATCGAGAATCCGGAACTGACGATGAAAAGCGAGCCGCAGAAGCCTGCGATAGACAGCGCATGGCCATAACATGACTGCGCCAACGCCGTAGTTGTAGAAACTTGTTATGAATGTCCTGCGGTATCTGAGAGGAATTATCAGTATGTGGCTTCGGGTTAAGAGAGGGGATTAGGGATGGTTGAGATGTAGTACCCAAACTTTCGAACGATCCATCCTGAGTTACGTAAAGGGTCTAATGAAGTATGCTCTAAAGTATGTGTCTTGCAAACCGCCCGCTTTCTCTGCTGTGATGTTGAGCGTAGTCTGGAACTTGGCATTAAGGACGTTGAGAAAACCGTAGGCATATGCTCTTAGAATTATGGGCAATGGTTCCCGGCGCCTCAAATTTTGCAGAAGATGGCGCATTTCCCCGCAGAGACTCCCCACACGCCTATCTCTGACTTGTCTTGCCGATCCGCCCATCGCATCGCGATAATGTGAGAAACGACTTGGAATCTCGTGTAGTCGCTGGATTCTCAGATCAATTATAGTCGAGACAACCACGCACGATCAGTTAGAGCTTAGCTTGAACTCTATGCTGAAGTCCGCAAAAATTCGAATTTACATGAAATCTTTCATAGTCGTAATGGTGGAGGTGGAGGAGGGAAGTGGTGTTTCGCGCCGAGATGTCTGTGGACGTGACAGGCGCATTGTCCAGTTCCAGGCCCATACTGTTCGCCGCGAAGAGCCGCCGAGGCAAGCCACAGTTCTCTAACGTAAATCGTAGTATCTCTCGCGTCTCCTCAACCTCCCCACGGCGGATGAACATTGAGGTTGCCGGCGGCCGAATCAACTCGGAGGTGTATCCTTGTGGTCGTGATGTTTTGGTGACGAAGTCGGTACATTTCGTGCGAGAAGGCGCAAATCAACCCACAACAGCCCCACACGGAGACGGGTCATATGTCGCTCCTAAGGCCTTAGAGATGAGATGTGAATGGCTCTGGACTCCTGCTATGTTGAACGCGAAAAGGATTGGTTCAAAGCCCCTTGCTGAAATTTCCGGAGGGTCATGTCTTATGAAGGAAGACTATGAGCTGACTCTCCAAAGTTCCTCAAGCTGACCCACTTCGCCACCAAACTTCCATCCTGTTGTCTTCTCCAGCCTTCTCAAATGCCGCAATAGCTCCATTTGCTGGGCCCCGTAGCTCAAAGACTGCCCAGCATGCAGTAGTGCAGCTACGATGACAGGGTCCCACGACCACAAAATATTATTACTCATTGATAGTCCACAAATTTGTACAGCGTGCCATGTCGTCGTTTTGAGCTTGCTGCACATTGTGCGCTCAATGTTTCGAGGTCCTGAAATCAAGAGAAGCATTGAGATGAGATGAACCAGAAAGGCAGTGTAGAATGAGACACGGTTGGTGTGGACGTGCAGTGGGAATTCGCTGGGGACATAAGTGGCTGATGGCTGTGGGCCGGGCTTCGAGAAAGCGCGAGAGCCGATTTGAGAACTCAGAAGGGGAAGGAGGGATTCTGATTGTTGGTAGTTTTGTATATTCTGGAACTGAGCGTAGAACCTTCTCCAAATTTCAGAAGTCGTATGAGATTCGATGCTTTGTGAGAAGGCGAGATTTGCGATGTCGGCGCAGAGAAGGAGAGCATCTTCTAGGTGGGAGGTTGTCTGTATTGCTGACTGAGTTGAGGGTGCAGACTCAGTTGAAGAGTACTGCCATTGGCTGAGCTTCATGAGAATGGGCGAATGAGAATTGATCGCTGTTGCAAGGTCTGTGAAGTGTGAGTTGAAGCCAGAAAATCAAAGGAAATGAGGATTCGTAGTGGATTGAGGACTAACATACCAAAGCGCAGCGTGACCCAAGCAGCAGCTCGCAGATGACCAACTCGAAACCCATGAAACCCCATCTCATCGAGATATGATGCGTGCGGTGCCAACAGCGATCGCCAGCCATGAAGTGGATGGGATAATACGAATGCTATTTGAAGCAGATTCCGAGCTGAAATTGCTTCTTCGCGCAGACTGTACATGTCTGAACCAAGAATTCGGGGTACGGATTCATTGATATCGGCCAATGCCGAGCTTTGGAACTTGGACGCTTGACTTGCCGATAGTGAAAGGATTGCAAGTCGTAATGGGGAGAAACTGGATGATGCTATCGGCAGGTGCGTTGCATATGATGAGATTGGATCGCATAGATCAAGCTGCGGGGCATTAGCAAAAGCACAAATTCGACCAAAGGCTAAGGGAATTCGCTCATACCCAGGGTGCAACTTTATCAATGAAGTATTTCATTAATTCTCGATCTGTCTTCGGATTGTGTTCTAAGACCACTGCTGTTGGTTGGACGTTTGAATGTCTACTAGCAGCTGACGATAGGCCGTTGTCATTTCGTAGCGAGCTGATTGGTGGCAGCGTGAAAATGTAGGATTGTTGGCGTCCTCCATCACATATTGTGGTCGAACCAAGTGGAGGAGAATACGTGTGCCCTGCGTCGCCGTCTCCAAATCTTCTTGAGGGCTCCCCGCACGGCGATTGAAGAGATCGAGCGTTGGAGGTGTGAGCTCCCTCGCACAATACGTGTTCGAGACCCTGTGGATCAAACGAAGCTTGAGACCCGTAGTGGGCCTCATCTTGAAGTGGGTTGTATGAATCATGTGTATGGTCGTTACTTGGTGATACGTCGTTCATTACTTGAGGCATACTGCGAGCTTGCTCGTAATGTACCTCTCCGCCGGAGCTTGACGTCGGTAATCCGCCGACATTTCTGGCCTCCTCCTCTCCCTTGCTATTTCGCGATTCTTCTTGAACATCCTCCATACCATCAACAAACTGTCCAGCATCAGTAACTCAATGTATTCAAGAAATCTGGAGGTCCCTCACCTGTAGAGTTTGGTAACGATCAGGTGCTTGCTCACTTAGAGCTTTTGCCTCGTTTGGCATCAACTTGAAGAGGTTGGCCTCGTTAAATGTCAATTGCAAGCCATATTGACATTTGAGACCTTTGCCAATGCAGTTTTGGCATCGCGGCTTTTGTTCGTCACCTGCAGCCAGTCAGTTCCAATTCCAGCAACTTCACAGATGGATTGAATGTATCGGCCATCGAAATCAATGCAAGAAACCGACGTGGAAAATCGGTATAGGACTTTGTAAGGAGACATTCTTACATTTCCGTCGTCTTTTCCGGCATGTCCAACACCCATGTCTTGTTCTCGCGTGCGGAGTATTTGCCGTCCTCTCTGATCTTTCTGCGCAGTGGGGCGACATGAGGAATTGTCGGGCAGGCCTCAATCACAATCAGTTCATGCGATAACCATATGCAGTGCTAATTGCTTTAACCAGTTTAGCAATATCATCGACTTGTTGCCTGGCATCGCGACTTGGGTGGAAATTTGGAGAAACACGAAAGTCGTAAAATGATGTTCAACTCTTCCCCACTTTCTCGGCAATCTCAGCCACTATCACGACCACGTGACTATCCTGTTTGACTTGAGTTTGATGGGGCTATTAATGCTCATGTACTTCATATGAGAGCCATTATAAGGGACAGGGAAACTGTTATATTGGTGGCAGTTCGTTTTAAGCCTGGTTCGGTCGAAAGACATCATCAAATTTCAGCGAGGCATTTAGCGACTGGTAGCCTGTACGACGGTCCAACAGATTCAGATACGGGCTGTTCTAGCCTAAAGTCGCCGACGTGAATTTCCATAGCTCTGATCTAAGATACTGTATGTAATGGAGTTATATACAGCCAGGTTTGACTATGTTGAATTCTACCAGTCTTCAGCTTCCTTCTTGAATCTCTTTCGCCTGTCTGCCCTTCAATTCCGCCTCCGTAGTGTAGGTGTTGAATTTTCTGGCGGAAACACCCTTCATAAACATCTCGTCAAGTTCTTCATATGTTCGTCCACGGGTCTCGGGTTGGAAAATCCAGAGATAAACCAAGCATAAAACGGCCAATCCACCAAAAATGAACAGGCTCTTGCCACCCTGCAAAGAAGTTAGATTGGAGCTTCAGCAAGGTTAGGAAGACCTACCAGGTTTGCCCTGTCGGCGTTAAAGATATATGGAAAGACGAAAGACCACATAGTCTAGATGAATGGCCAATTAGCAAAACTGATGGTGGTTGATGGCAAACAAGAGTCCTTACGTTGAGTCCGTTCTGCAAAGCATTACCGATTGCGATTGTCTTGACTCGTAGACGAGAAGTCGAAGTTTCTGTCAAGATTGTAAATGCAGTTGCTCCAATTGTAACACTGTTCATTCGTCAGTCAACTTTGAGTGTCCCTAGAAATTTTGTCCCATCCTTGCGGGAAATTTAGAATATACTTGTATGCAAAGCAATAGAAAATGATCAAGGCACAGGATCCTTTGAGTGACTTGGGAGTTCCGTTAGTTGCGAGGCCTGCCGTAATCAATAAAACGACAGTCAAGAGCAAGAGACCATAAAACTGAGAATTTCGTCTTCCCAGGCGGTCGACAATAAACCACGAGCAAATGTTTCCAAGAAGAGAAACAACCTGCTGAATGATCTGGAGAACAAAGCTTTCGTCCGCAGAGTAAACTGTTTCGTAGTAGTAAGTTGAGTATGCGCTCATGAAGTCTATTCAGATGTTAGCAGACTATTAGATACTGAACAACAGAGCGACTGACAAATCCCGGATAGAGATTGTATACAGAGAGGAGCGATTGAGATCATCGTACGGCGCATATTCGACTTTCTGAAGCACTCCATGAAGCTTGCGCCCTCCGTTTCCCGCCGGACCTCTTCAAGAGTCAGTGTGATTGTAGCCATTCGTTTTTCAACATCGACAGTCGAATATCCAAGAGCTTTCAAAGCTTTTGCTGCTTTAGCTTCTTTGCCTTTGCTGAGTAGCCACCAAGGAGATCTGGAAGAGGTTAGTATACTTGATGTTCACGGCAAATTTAAACAGGATGTAATATACTCTGGCATGAAAGGCCATCCTGCAAGTCCAACTGCCAAAACACCGTATTGGGATATGAATAATGATCTGTAAGCCCAGCGCGTGGTCTTGGAACCTTCTCCCTTTTGTATGAGCGCGACAAGAAATGGTCCGAAAGTAAATGCTATAGCAGCAGCACTGCTCAGAACCCCTCGAAGAGCAGTTGGAGCAATCTACATAGATATTAGCGCTAATATAGTACGCAAGATGGAAATACACACTTCGCCAACGTATGTGAACGAAATTGCAATGAAGACACCAATCGCGAGGCCGTTGATAAATTTGCCAGCGAAGAAGACAGGAGATGTCGTTGAAACCACTTCGAGGGTAATTCCGACAGCAGAGAATATGAAGGCTACTGCGAACGACAGCTTGCGACCAATTTTATCGGCAATCCATCCAGCTGCAATGGATCCCAGCACCGCCCTGCTCGAAATTTACATCTGTATGATCTCAACAGAGGAATGATCTTACGATGCAACCGGCCCTCCGCTGAAAGCTCCTTGCCAATCGGCAGGCAAGACATATTCGTCGCCAAACTTGTAACCGAAATCTTTCCTGGATAAATGGTCAGTGGGAAGGAGTTTAACGGGACGTGGAACCTACCTGAATTGAGGTATACCTAGTGCGCTTCCACCCGCTTGATTCTCAAAGCTGTTCAGAACCAAGAGCCAGATAGCGTAGGCGCACCAAAGTACAGTCTTAGGGTTCTTCCCCAGAGCCTGAATTGCGGTAGTCTCGTGGTCTTCTTGGTTGGCAATATGACCGGCCTGCTCATCGATGTGCTCGAGATATTGGGGATCGATCTTGTCGGACTTGACTTCTTCCATGATTTCGAATTTGTAGGCCTTGACAGGTGGTATGTGAGAAGCTGCAGACAGTAAATGGTATGTTTCCGAAAAGAGGAACCGTTCCTAGCATATATAGCCCGAAGCAAAGAATCCCCACGATCCTAGGACGTAATTCTGGGGATTTGACAACTGCTTCCACCTTAGTCATTGAAGAGTGGGGCGGGGTTCCGTGGGGGAGGAAGTTGCGGGGTGCTTGGTGGAGGGGAATCCTGTTTTGCGGCGGAGAAGCATAACTCAAGGATCTGCGTTTTGAAAGTGGTGGCTCCAGCTTCCACTCTCAGATGCGTTCAGGGGATGGGCATACTGCCGAAGAATCCCCATTAAGCGGCCAAAACGTCACGACAGCATGAAACTGTCCACACAACACCTGACCTACTGTGCCTCTCCACGAGTCTCAGCAATTAATCCAGCATTGGAGATCTTGCACTCTCAGCTAGGGTCTTCTACTCTTCTGCATATGGCGAGTCTGATGACAATTGGAGCGGCCCCCTCTACCTGGATCACACGACTCGAACATCCATCAGCGAATTCGCAGACACCCCGAGCTCCCGATCAGCTTCCCTCTAGATGCAGTCCCCACATATCCAGCGAAGTCTGGATTTGGACGAGTTCGCTTCTGTTGCGCTTCGACATGCTGCAACGTGTGCTAGAACTCCGCAAGCTCGGGCACAAGACAAGGTGGCTATGAGCCCTAACGAATTTCATTCTTTCCGTCCGAATGGTCAATTCAGCCATGATTCTCAGCAGCCTGGGGCCCCAGATCCGCTGATAGGAGTGTCACCCAGTGTTCTGGGACTGTCAACTGTATCTTGGTTCGACGAATATACCAACGATCCCAGATTCGTAGAATCTCAACGAGAGTTGCGTGATCTTCTCTTCACAAGTGCCCAATCACTAGCTCCCACACGGGTTGGAACTCCTGAAGGTCACGACCCGACGTTTTCAGGTTCCCCACATGAAATTTCCGATGGAGGGGCAATCGAGACCGTGGTTTCGACTGGAGAGAGAGTTGTGTGGTTGAAGAACTACCTTGATGAGGTTGCGCCATGGGTCAGTAATCACCCAATAATTGGGAAACAGGTCCTGAAAATCTTCAGCTCGATATGTTCGACGCCAAACAACATTTTGGAACGAAGGTGCCGTTATTATCGCAGTCATCAGTGCCCCTTGTCTACGCTATGTTGGCGATTTCAGCTCGACAGATGGAAAGGCAGAGGAAGCAGTCGGGCTACCATGACAGCCTTCAACTTTACCAAGAAGCAATCCGAAGTCTCACCCCAAATCTACTAGCTCGGGATCCAAATATCATGGCGACTTGCGTTATTCTTTGCGTTTTGGAAATGATGTCAGCATCACCTTGGAATTGGAGAAAACATCTAGACGGATGCGCAGCGCTTCTCTCCAGTCACTCGATTCACGGTTTTAGTGGTGGTCTCCTACAGGCTGTCTTCTGGTGTTATGCAAGAATGGGTAAGATGGCTGACTCTGCTTCAAGCACGAAACAATGAACTGATATGCTTCTCAGACCTTTGCGCCGCAATAATATCAGCAGGTGAAGAGAGCGTGGTCTTGCCTCTCCAGAACTGGCTGCCACCCGGACATGGACATGAAACTGCGGCCAACTTATTTCGTTCGTCTGGCATACCGGATATGTGGGCAAACTACGCCGTGTATCTTTCTTCGTGTGTATGCCATCTCATGTGGCAACAAACAACTGCAGCTCGAGACATTGAGAGCAACCATGGGGATGAACCTTTCATTCACTCATGGCACAAGCTTTGGCTTGAACTTCAAGACTGGAGCCGCGATCGACCTCCTGAACTTCTCCCACTCGACTTTTCAGACTCGCCTGAAGATTTAGACAACGGCCCCTTCCCGTTCATCCTCTACGCCGCTCCATGCGCCATCTCGTCGAACCAGCTTTACCATACGGCTTGCTTGCTCATGCTCGACATGCGCCCACTTTCAATCACCTTGCAACAACTGGGGCAGCTTGGATCAAAATTATGGCACGCACGGCGGATCTGTGGGATTTCCGCAACCAACGAGCATCACGGTTGTTTGAATAATGCCATTCAGCCTCTGTGGGTTGCCGGGAAGCTCCTGAGCCATCCCGTAGAACATAAAGCGGTGGCGGATTTGATCGCCTCTATTGAAATGAAAACTGGGTGGGGTGGTAAATGGAGAATTTCTGACTTGAAAGAAGTTTGGGGTTATGATCGAAATGCATCGTTGTGACTACAATACCAAGAGCTACTGCGCTCCAACGCCGGATTCCATGCCAAATTATGATATATAACGAAAACCTTTTGTGGAGGGGCAACCTGATGTCGCCGATGAGATTATTCGCAACCTAAAGGCCAATTTATTCCTTCAACTTTTACATTTCCAAGGCTCCAGAAAGGTATCAAGACATCCCGCGTCCACTGTCAATCAAAAATGCGAATGGGACGCTCAGGCAGATAAAACCCAGGATCGTTAAACCGCAACCCACGATCGAGGCTAGTAATCTCGTCCAACTCCTCCCTCGTCATCGAAAAGTCGTTAACTTCAAGGTTCTGTTGCAGACGAGCCTTATTGTTTGATTTCGGGATCACCGCGATGCCCCTGCCGCATAGTCAGTTTTGCACCATCAAAATGACCAGGATTGAGAATTTGGAAAGAAAAGAACTTACCTCTGGGTCGCCCATCTCAAAAGAACTTGACCAGCAGACCTCCCATACTTCTCTGCAATCTTCTTGATGACCGGACTGTCAAACAACATTGGAACACCAATCGCTCTCTTTCTGAACGCAGGTGGCAACTCCAAGAAGCTCTGAGGGCCAAATGTTGAGTACCCTGTGACAACAATTCCTTCTTCCTGCGCCATTTGAATAAGCTGGGGTTGGACGAGGTATGGATGGTGCTCGATTTGAAGACTTGAGATGGGATGTCGCGCATATGAAATAACATCGTAGAGGAGCTGTGTTGAGAAGTTGGAAACACCAATAGACTGGCAGACACCTTCGTCAACAAGAGCTTCCATGGCTTGCCAAGTCTCCATGATTGGGACTTTAGCGACCGAGACAGTCTCGTGGGAGGCATCCATCCACCAAGCTGGGTATTGAAGTTCGGAAGGTTCGATGTATTCCAATGCGACGGGGAAATGGATCAAGAAAAGATCGATGTAGCCCAGCCCCCATGTATCGCATTGGAAGTGGCCCATCTGCTTTACATGCTCTCTGTTCTCGTCAGTCTTTGCACATTCATCAACTTTTGGTAACTTACTTCTTGTGATAATTATTCCACAATTTTGTGGTCACGAAAATGTCCTCTCGTTTGACAAGCCCATTTTTGATGGCTCGTTGGATGCCCTCTCCAGCTTCCTTCTCGTTGGCATAGTCGTAAGCACCATCAAACAGCCTGTATCCCGTCTGAATCGCCGCGTACACTGTCTCTGCTGTTGTAGCTTGATCGACTTTCCAGAGACCAAAGCCCACGAGAGGCATGGTATAACCTGATGCAAGCCTGACTGTTTGAGTCGCCATTTCTTCTCGGGACCAACTTCGGTCTTCAATGCTTAACATGAAAGGTTCTTGGAAAAATTGGAGAGATTTGCAAAGTGCCAAAGTAAACTAACAGAAAATCTGAATTTTATTATCACACTGAAGCTCAAGCTCGTCAAATTCTATACCTCCCCTGCAACAGTAGGATCGGCCTTGATTCCGCGAGTGCTTCGACTTTCCTTTCTCGGCGGCTGCTCCTGCCACACCAAGTTTACCCACCATCCAAGTTCAGGCCATGGCACCAACTACACCGAACCTTGAACACTGCTAAACTGTCTGGTATCACAAGCAAAATTATTTTTTTGGCCTTCGTCATATGGAGCTGCATCGCACCTCTGCGTGTAAGCCACACTCACACACAGAAGTCTCTCGAGCTGAGATTGTTCAAATTGATTTATCCCGATGGCACCATCACTGGTAGAGGCAATTCCAACGCCTTCCAACGCAGAATCACTGAAATCTTGCTCGAAATTGAGAGTATCGCCATGCTGTGCCACAGAAGTCGATGTCGCCTCATCAACTGTCGAGGAAATGAAACTTGGGCAAAATCCAAGTCTGCAGGTTACCAAAGACCACAGGATAAAAATAGTTGATGCACCTATCCCCAAGCCAGGAAAGGGAGAAGTGCTTTTGCATATAAAAGTCACTGGAATTTGTGGGTACGACTACTCACCCATTCAATTATCCTCACGGCCCTGACGTTTACTGACAGTTTCCTAGCTCAGATATACACTTCTGGAAGACAGGTGCAATCGGCAGCTTAACGGTGGAAGGCGATTGCATACTGGGGCATGAAGCTGCTGGCATCGTCCTCGAGGTCGGCGAAGGGGTGGAAAAGTTGCGAAAGGGGGACCGTGTTGCCATGGAACCCGGCGTGCCTTGCGGAACCTGCTTTCTTTGCACGAATGGGAGATACAATCTTTGCGAGGAAGTGAAGTTTGCTGGGGTCTATCCGCATCATGGCTCATTGCAACGATATAAGGTTCATCCGGCGAGATGGGTACACAAGTCAGCTCGCTTTTCTTTTGATAGTTCATGACCAAGAATGATTGCTTACCGTGACTAGGCTTCCAGGCAATCTAACTTTCGCCCAAGGCGCTCTACTCGAACCTCTTTCGGTTGTGATGCATGGCATCTCACGCACGCGGTTGGCACTCGGACGGGGAGTCCTCATCTGTGGGGCAGGACCTATCGGATTGATCGCTCTTGCTGCAGCGAGGGCTTCCGGTGCACATCCAATCGTGATTACTGACTTGGAGCCTGGCCGGTTAGCCTTTGCCAAAGAATTTGTACCATCTTGCCAAACGTACCAAGTCAATCGAAGCCTCGACGCGAAAGGTAACGCCAAAGCTATTCGAAATTTGTTTGGAAGGGTTGAGTACGAGGCTCCGGAGACAATATTGGAGTGTACTGGGGTAGAAAGCAGTGTCATCACTGCGGCCTACACAGTACGGAGGGGAGGGGATTTGATGGTCATTGGCGTGGGGAGGGACATCATGAACAACCTTCCGTTCATGCACATTTCTTTGGCAGAGGTGAGGTGAGCATTACAGCATGGGTGCATGAATGCTAATTTGCAATGTTCAGATTAACCTCAAATTCATTAACAGATACGCTGATACTTGGCCTGCTGGAATCAGTGCCTTGTCGGGAGGCATTCTCAATCTGGACAAGTTAGTAACGCATACTTTCCCGCTCGAGGAAGCGGTCTCTGCCATGGAGTTATGCTCCGATGTGAGCAAAGGAAGCATAAAGGTGCAGGTGGTAGATAACAGTGATATAGACTTCAAATCTTAATAGATTTCTCCTGTGTCACTTAACTGATTCCAAAAATTCGCGAGCTTCGGGGAGCTTCGGGGAGCTTCGGGCTGTTGATCGCTAAATTTACAGGCCTTTGTTCGCTGAAAAAAAAAACCCCCGGAACCAAATCAACCACTGAGCGACGAAGACGTTTGATTAAACTCATATAATGCCAAATATTATCTCTTGGATAGATAGAACGGAGGCTCCCATTGTGTCCAATAATTTCCGAAGAGTTTTGGGCTGCCAATTGTCTTGGGCTAGTTAAACATTCCTTCAGCTGCCATTTCACTCACTCCCAACTTCCACCAAAACTCTTCGATAGCTTCTCATAGGAAACTTCCCGTTATCTACAACTTCCAAGATCAGATGATACGTCTTAGGACCCCACTTCATGAGTTTCGTCTCATCCAAAGGAAATACACATCCCTCATCCTTCCCGGGAAGATTTACCTCAACCTTTTCCATCTTCCTATTGGCCTGCGACACATCCACAAAGTTCAATTCTGGAACTTCGAATCCAACTGTCCATTGCGTCGCACTTGGTTCGCGATAATGTAGCCACTTAAACTCCAGTTCATCGCCGGAATCCGGATCCCAACTTTGCGACGCATCGAGGTGAACAGTTTCGCCGAAGCCTGCTTTTACATGCAAGGGTTCCAATTCGGTATCGCCATTCAAAACTATCACCGGTGCATGATTTGCTGATGAGAACTCTGAGTGTATCGTCCATTGTATGCGCGCAGCGAAATCACCTTGATACGCTTCCCGCCAACGCCAAATCGTCGCTTGGCTACCAATATGTGTCTTCCCATCCTTCCCTATCACCGAATCCGCCGCATCGCTGTAATGCAAACTCGCACGCGTTGGATCTGTGAGCAAATAGCGACCTCCCCAGCCTCCCCACTCCGGATGCAGAGGATCCGTAAGCCCATTTTGGACGATGGAGAGGAAAGTCGGTGTGTCACCTTCTGGAATGAAGACTGGGTCGGGATATGCAGCACTCCCGTATGGACCGATTTGGATGTTCTTCTTCAACCACTCTTTCGTCACAAGACTTGTGTCAGGACCGCCGAAGTTGAATCCATAGTATGATTCACCGCTAATGCCAGACCAAGCTGCCAAGCCATACATATTAAAAGCATGTACACTCGCAATGTAAAATATTCTCGGGAAGTTCAATCGAATCCATGGGCCGGCATCATCTTGGTCGGATATCGCGTAGATTCGAAGCTTCGATGCAAACTCTGCGAGTGCCTCGGCGCTTCTGGTTCTCTGAACCTCGAGCAATGCTTGTGCAAGGACATTTGCACCACCCCATATTAGAACCCAAATGTAGCTGTCTGATGTGATAGAATCCACCGCCTCAATGAGGAGTTCAGTCCCTTCGCTCAATGAACCGCGAGCGGCTTCCATTCCATATGAATTCAACCCGGAGCGGACAACAGCTCGCAGAGAATCTGACCTGGGGAATGGCCGTGAGGGAGGAACGTGTGCGTTCAGAATACCCACTACTCCATCGTATGCATCAATGATTTGGTGGATTTGCTCCTTGTGAGTCGAGTTTCGTTGCCATGTTGATGTGGTAGCTACAAGAGCATCAATTGAGAATTCGTTGGCGTAGAGTAAGAATCGCGTCATAGACTCTGCATCGTCGGGCTCATTGCAGATGTCTGTGAGGACAGCGATGTGAGGTTTGGATTTGAATGCGGGGATATTCTGGAAGTCCTTGGACACCATGGCATCGGCAAAAGCTGATATCGGAGCTGAGGTCAGGAATAAAAATCTATTACACAATCCTCGGTCACAGCTCTTCCATAACTCGTTGGCTTTTGAAGCTTCGACTGGTGACTACAAGAGTCCCCGAACAGTCGCGTCGCGAGGCTCAGGACGGGGCCGGATCGTGGATCGCCCGCTGCAAAAAATGAGCAATTCCAACCCCTCCTGCCAAGAGTGGGGATAGGCAGTTGTAGGCACAATGGCTATTGACGGTCACTGAAACGCATGTAACACCGAAAAAGGCCCGTGAACAGATATTGGGTTTATCCCTACGCCATCATTCAAGCTGCGGAGAATGGCGCTTTCCGTATTGCTCATACGCAGTATCATTGGTCTCTCCTAATTATTTGCTAAGAGGACGCAGAGAAAGAACTGTTGAGTGTTCTGTGACGGATTGAAATTGCAGATCAGTAACACTTTGATAAGGTAGACCCGCTGAAAGTTACAGGGGACGGCTGCTGCACCACCGATACTCTTAGTCACGAGTACGGGGGCAGTCATAAAATTTCCAAATGTGGGGTCGCGGGGAAGCACACCTCGTTGGCCAACAGAAGATTTGAGGGGCGTAGAGGAAAACCAGAGAAAAATGATGACCGCATCTTGAAAGTTTAGAAAGGTTTTGCCAGAACGTCGCAAGATATTCCGCGAGATGGAAGAGGTCTCGTTGCCTCCTATGCCGTTTTATGTACAGGAGTGGGTTAATATCACCTCATTTCATCAGTAGAAAATTAAGCTCAACTCAGCAGCTAACACCCATGCACACGGTAATCCAGAAAGATGATTCACTTAACTAGGTGTCTTTTCTCGTCGGCCTTCGAACCTCATAAATACTTCCATTCCCAGAACTTCCCCATCTTTCCCATAATTCAGCGTTGCGCGAAAAGTGGGCATCTAGACGACAATGGTTACTGAAACCCCATTCGACCTCGAGGGGACAACCGCCCTCAGGCGCCGCCAACTGGCGCGCAAGAATAGATTTCAGCTCATTTGGTCAAACAAGAAAATCGTCTTCATTGCACTCTTTGCATCGTGAGTTTAGGGCAATGATCTCTCGAGCTGACCAACAACACGGAACTCTTGTCCATGGCTAACAAATCCTAGGTTCGGTGGTTTCGAGTATGGCTATCAGCAAGGAGTCTTAGGCCAGTCGCTGGTCATGCATAAATTCAAGGAGAATTTCCCGAACGTCGTACGTGTATTCCCAAATGATCCCTTCCGGACGAGGACCGAGTGAGGGCCGTGACATGGGACGCTCGTCCGGTAACTTCGTCAATTTTGCACTTGGAACATACACGCAATTACTTCGGATAGAGAAAAGCTAACGTCAAGGCCAGATCAACTCATCCAGTGCGACGGGATGGCTGACTTCTATTCTTCAACTTGGAGGCTGGACAGGAGCCCTCACTGCAGGCGTTTTCGGAGAAATCTTTTCGCGGAAGCACACAATGTTTATGGGGTGTTGCTGGGTAATTCTCGGTAGCTACTTGTACACTGGTGCAAAAGCTGGTCAGTCGCCGCTGCTCTACGCTGGTAGATTCTTCACTGGACTTGGTGTGGGAACATTCAGTGGGGTTGGGTATGTTCTGCAGTCTCAAGGCGCCTATACCCTCTAATCTATGAGACAGTCCTCTGTACAATGCAGAACTTGCTGCACCAGAAATTCGAGGAACACTGGTATCTTTCTATCAGTTCGCTACTATTCTGGGAATCATGTCGTCATTCTGGATTGGCTACGGCAGCAATTATATCGGCGGCACAGGCTCAACTCAGTCGAATCTTGCTTGGCGGCTCCCGACAATTATTCAAGGTATTCCTGCAATTTGCCTAGCAATCGGTATCTGGTTCATGCCGTACTCGCCTCGATGGCTCGTGAAAGCTGGGAAGGATGAGAAGGCCATCAAGACTCTCGCATTCCTGCGAAATCTTCCTGTTGATGATGAGCTGGTGCAAATCGAGTATCTGGAAATCAAGGCTGAGGCATTATTCGAAAAGAGAGCTTTCATGATGGCTTTTCCGAACTTGGCTGCTAAGGAGGAGGGCAGTGTCTGGGTTCGAGAAGTTGCGCAGTATGCCAATTGTTTCCGGACGAAGGATAACTTTAAGAGGGTGACAATGGCCTGGTTGGTGATGTTTTTCCAGCAGTGGAGTGGAATTGATGCCAGTAAGATAGATCCACCTTCGATTTGGATGAAGTGCATTGCTGACGGGGTTTTGCAGTCATATATTATGCCACGAATGTCTTCGTCAGTCTGGGTCTGTCGTCAGTCACAGTTGCGATGCTCGCAACGGGAGTGACCGGCGTTGTATTTTTCATCAGCACTTTGCCTGCGATGATGATTATCGACAAAGTCGGAAGAAAGCCCATGCTGCTGATCGGGTCCGCAGTAATGGGCATCTCTATGGTAATAGTCGGAATAATTGTTGCCAAGTTTCGCCATGACTGGATAGACCATGCCGTCGCGGGCTGGATAGCTGTCGGTAGGTAATCTTCTCTCAAGTATTGAACATTTGACTCATGTCGATCACCAACAGCATTCATCTGGGTGTATATTGCTGGCTTCGGTGCCACCTGGGGTCCTGTCTCCTGGACTCTGATCTCCGAGATCTTCCCGTTATCTATTCGCGCCAAAGGTGCATCAATTGGGGCGTCGAGCAATTGGATCAACAATTTTGCAATAGCTTTCTTTGTGCCTCCTATGTTCAAGGCATGGGCGTGGGGAACGTATATTTTCTTCGCCGTATTCCTCGCCGCAGGGTTTGTATGGGTCTGGATATATCTGCCGGAGACCAAGAACAGGACCTTGGAAGAGATGGACCAGGTGTTTGGAAGTCACAGCAGTGAGGCAGATGCTCAAATGCTAGCGGATGCGCAGACTGATGTTGGCTTGACCTCGTTTCTCAATCGCAGTATTGATTCGAAATCGAAGATTGTGGAACATGGTACAGACCATGTGGAGAAGACGGAGGGACAAATGATTGTCGCCTCAGGCTCAAGTTGAGAGCTGATCGTAGTGGAAGGGATTGTGTTCCTTCGAGATGTGAAAGTGATATTCGAGGGCTCAACACAAGTATCCAATGTCCAATGTAATGACATTGTCTTTGCCTCGCTCTTCTCCATCGTGCACCGTCGTGCAAGACTACCCAGAATCCAGAGCAATTCGATCAACCCAACCAAGGCGTATCCAACCCTTTTATGGCATGTCTTCAATTCCAACCAATTCTTCAACCTCCTCCTACCACTAGCATTTCCACCGGTATGGCTCTCTTGAGGTCAAATATGCCATTCGGAGGCTCCTCCCAATTATGCTCGTCACGCGTGAGGTTGATCGTGGGCAGAACACTCAAAATGGGACTGTATTTCCAAGGCTTCCTCAGGAGGCTCAGTGGTGCGTTCTCTCCCATCCGGAATTGAGGCAGCCTTCTCTATAATCTTCACCCGGCTCCCTCTCAAAAATGCAAATCCTTCAACCTCGGCTTGATAAGAATGACCCTACTTCGTCCTTGTCTCTCAACCATGTATTCGGTTCGTCGAAACTGTCTTCATATATTGACCTTGTTGAAGGCTGCGACCACTTCGTAGAAGGCATAGCAGCGAAAAGTCCCCGCATACTAGATTTATGCATTGAGAACATATTTGCTGTCTGTACGGTGTGCTCAGAGCAGTTCGTTTCGAGACTTTGAGGTGGGAGGCGTGTCATGGTTGGAGCGGTTCGAATTCGCCGTTCTGGAGGTGTTGATAATGCTTGTTGGACAACCCTCTGTTCCCACAACTCAGGATAGAGACAATCTGCGTGGAGATCAGTGGCAGGAAGTCGCATGCGGAGGAATTGTGGTCGAGTTTCGAGGTTGGTGGTCATCCAATAAAGAGGTTTCCGTGTTCCTCGCCAGCACGTTGTTGTTTACCGAAGATCTTGTGCAGCTAGGATCTTATCAAACCCCTATGGTCCTTTTGCCAATTCATAGGGCGCTGAGTGCACTAATCGTTCGGCTCCCACCGCTTCACCCAATAGGCGTTGCCTATTGCGAGGGTGGGCAATGCGCAAACCCATACAATTTCTTTTGTTTTTACTCAGTTATAACTCTACGAAATATTAACTTATTAAAATAATTTTAAGCTAAGCATAATAGCAGCATACAAAGGCTATCACTAGCCTTACTTTAGAATTCTATGTTTAGATTTATGATTAAGATATAATAAAAATTTGAGTATTGACCACCCTCACCCGAAGCGAATGCTATCGGGTGAAATGGTGGCGATTAGCTCCAAAGAGGCTTATCCTAATATCCCCGCGCATCTTCAAAACTTGCTTCCCTCCTTTCCTTCTCTCCACTTTTTATCGCCCTTATCCGGCACTATATCACTGCCCCTCTGTCGATCTTTAATAATTTACTCAGCCGTTTCTATCTACAGTGTTGCTTGGGGAGAAGTGGGAAAGCTGGCACGGCCTGGCTCTTCCTGGCTCCAGGTGCCTCTTTTCAAACTTTCAAACCCCTTCTCTGCATTTCGCACGGCACAGGCTACTCAAACATGAGCTCAGTAGGCGCACCAAAGGGCTCTGAGACTATTCATTTTAAAATTTGACCCTCTGTTATATTTAGCAATATGTTTCTGAGTGGATCTTCGGTCTACGTCTCTACCAGTGTACAGCTAGCCGGAACGTTTCTTGCGCATGAACGGTTCAACAGATTTCCAGACGCTGTGTTATGACCGCGATTGATTATTTGATCGTACCTATTCCTTCGAGGGTAAATTAAATCAAGCCACGCTTGGATGGCTAGGTCTTTCGCATCATATTGCAGCCAGACATTTCTTTTCTCCCGCAAGAACTGAACGTCCCGGACACAGTTCCCTCGTTTCTTGTTCTCTTGGCGCAAGGGGTTGTATACCTATTTTGGTTTGACATAATTTGTTAGACTCGACGTCAGCAAGTTCGTTGACGGGATGGTGGTGTAGCGGACTCCTGTTTCCTAGCGGAATTCAGCAAATGGAGAATAAGGGGAAACTTGGCCGCAGTAATATCAATAGTGCTTGTGCATGTGTCGATCACGACTATGCCTATTGCAATAGAAATAATCTCATTTTGCTGCGGTACAGAGACTATGCAGATAATTTCGCGAGTATTGCTGTGTCATTCAGCTCACTCTTCTATCTTTGATGTTTAAAAGACCCTTGGATTTCAATTGCCATGCACACATTGAAAGCTGCGTCGCCGATCAATGTTGATCATCTCTTAGTCGATACAAAGCAATCTGCTTGACCTCGAATCCAGAAGGCCAAGAAATCTCCCAGATGAACTTTCAGCCTCTGTAGTCATCTTACAAGTATCTCCTTATTTTCCAGCTCTGTGGCTTGCAGAAACAAAGCTGAAATGCAGGCTATGCGGCCAACCTCCTCTTAAGCGCACCTATGAATTAGCCATGGCAAAGATCTCTCCTCCTTCAAGGCCAAAATGAGACGTTTAATGTATGCTGTACAACAGCAACTATATAAAATGTGCGGTCGGGAGAATCTATTCATACGTCCCGCATCAATTACTAGGCAGCCGGGATCATGATGATCTCCCGGAAATTTCCGCCTGTAAGGATTTTCAACGAGCGGAATGCGACTCTGCGCTGTAACATGGCGCACTAAACAATCATGTAGGAAATCCTATTCAGCCATGATACTAAGCCCTATGTGATCAGCGTCTTATTCCGTTGTATGATCATTTAGGTCCGGCGAATAAGAACTTTCTTTCTAGAAGCCAGGCTGAACCGCACGAAAGAGGACGCAGTCACAATATCTCTCTATGATCAATTACCAGGAGGGAACGTGATTGGAGCAACAGCAGGATCCGCCCTAGCATATGAGTTACGCAGGGAAGTTGCTGCTCCAATTATGACATGCAGGAACTCTCAAGGTTAATTTGGTCAAGATTAATACGATGCGCTGACATGTAGAAAACGCCAGCGACGTCAGACTGCTGCCCTTAAGCCTCCCCAGAGCCAGTTTTCGTCGCTTGAAATGGCGTCCGGCAGGCTGCATGTGCAGGTGCTCCATTGTCAATTTAAGTTTCCAAGCCCTGTGGCAATTCGTTGAACTTTGCAATACCACACTCAAGTGAGGTGACGTCAAACAGGAAGAAAAGTGGTGGCTATCCCTTACCTCACTAGTTCAGGGTAATCGCACGCTTTGAACGAATATAAACTAAGCGAGTATCTTATAATTGGACTTTGCATTCTTTTCAGAATTGATCGGCAAAATTCAAGGTAGATACGCCTCTTCGATAAAAAGTCGATTTCTATTCTAGCGGCACTTTGACAGCCGAGACTGCCTCGGCGAAACAGGCAAATGGTGCCGTAAGGGATGGCTTTGGTTCATACCGACCCCATATGTGAACCGTGGGTCAGAAAGTGTACGGCTGGTAATCTCTAGCAAGTCATTTGACTTACAGCCTCTTCCCTATTGTGTCGTACGTTAGTATTGAAAATTTAACACGCAGTGTCAATCAGTACCTTTTTCGAAAGCGGAGGATTCGTCCTTACTTGTTTCGTTTCCACTCTCTTCATACCACATTTCGTACTCTTACAAGTAGTGCAGAGTAGGACCGAGGGTCGATTCGGTTCTGATCGACACGTTGAATTCATCCTTCCCTATCTGATGCAGGGAGGGAAATATGAACAACTTGGAAAAGTATTGGGAGAGCGGGCGTTGCCGATTTACCCAGAGAGTCTAGAAACATCCAAATACTCGAGATTGCGAGAGATTTGAGACTACTTTGAGCTGTATTTTCAAAAGAGATGGCTGTCAAAGAATGCAGGATGTCGAAAGTGGCTTTCTCAAAATCTGAGCGGGACACGTAGGCTTACGTCCTTACTGCAATTTCAATGCTCCCAGGTGGAAATGTAACTGCAGCACTTCAGGTGGTTCTAGCACCTTTTCTCAAGCCTGTTTTTGATCCTTCCCGTCAGGAAGGGAGACAAGAGCAATATTGTTGTGAGGTAAAAGAAACTGAATCGTACCGGCCCAAAGACCTATAAAGAGAGTGGTTTCCACACTCAGTTTTCTCGCATCACCCTCTTCAACAGCATCCTCCTTCAGACCACAGACCCATCTTCAGCTTCCAAAACTCCAACTCCTCATCCAACTTTCTAAACCTTCAACATGCAATTCACAACCGCTATCATTGCTGCCATCACCGTCTTCGGTACCTCAGCTGCTCCTGCTCCATGGGGTCCACCTTCAGGCTCCGGCTCCGGTGGCTCTGTAAGCTCTGATCTCATTTTCTCCCTCCAATCTTCTCAAATCCACTCCCATCACTCTCCACACCAAACACTGACCCGCTCCAAATATTCAGGCCTCTTGCCCGTCCACTAGCACTCAATACTGCTGCAACACTAACTCCCTCCTTGGAATCCTGAACTTGTCTTGCACCCTTTCCTCCATCCTCGGAAACACCTGCTCTCAGCAGACTATCTGCTGCGTCAACAACGGCGGCGTAAGTTCTCCATCTCCTCCTCGACTCGACGCCTTTGTGCTGACACGATGTGTAGAAACAAACTTGCAGCCAAACTGATGGAACTGCCATCACTATTCCCATCACCATCTTGTAAACCCATTCCCTCGATGCCATACCACGGCCCCGGACAAGATTATTCTGTGGTAGGGCAAAGTGGGATTGTGAATCGAGGTTGGGCGTCGGTAGGATGGCAAAAATGGGAAGTTTTCACAGAAGCAGTTGTGTTTGCAACTTTGTCCTTGGTGTAAGCTCATTCGAAGGTGGAAGTGTACGCTGGGGGGTTCTGTGGAGGGATAATTGTCTGATCTGTTTTCTTCGTCATCACAACTAATAAGGAATGAAGAACCTATGCGTTTTTCTTACAGAACTCCAACTGAAATTTCCTCCCCAACGTGAATATCTGAGCCACTTCTCATGCGTGCCCAGAACAATTCGGCTGCGATTACCCAAATTCCTGTTGCCTTCCCTGCGCTCATTCTCATATAATCCTACCAAGAGAGCGAGGTAGGAAGGAGAATTTTAAGGAGTAGGTAGCCAAAGCAGTTTCAACGAGTTGAGAGAGCTAAACGACCATGAATTTATTTGCTAAAAGAGTGAACATTGACGTAAGACACGTAAAATAAGCTTCTTTGCAACACCTCTCCATCAACAGTAACATAACACTCAATGATAATAATCTAATTCCACGAAGATGCCGCAGCAAAACTACAACGAAAGTGAGCTCATCTTCGCTGATTTCGTTTTACGAAGGCCGCAATTGAAAATCGTCCAGTTTCAAATTTTAAGCGAGACCCTATGAAAAAAAGGGTCTTAAAGACAATTGATTTTAAAATGCAACTAACAATTCCAGAACCTTAAATATCTGGAAAAAGATAGATATGCTTCTATTCTTTTACTGTTCTTTACTTGAGAGCGTTTTGATAAGTTTTGGTGTAGTTATAAATTCGCGCGTTTATAGATATTTAGGAAATTTTGGTACTCTCCAGACGTGATCAGCGGCCGCTTTAACCTGAGCCGAGGGTGAGGTGAGCAGAACCGAGCATCCTGAGCATAGTGCGGATCCCATTTTAGCGCCCTGTGCCCCCCTGCTACAGCTTCCTAGCGGGGTAATCCGTTCTGCTCTCCTTACAAGGGTTCCTCTGAGAGCCTATTTTGGATCCTCAATAATAGGACTACCGCACATAATTAAAAGCACGTCAGTAGCGAATCCAAGCGACTTCCAGTTTGTCGATGCCAATAGGAGTTTATTTGCAGATCACAACTTAACCTGGTGTCGAGTTCCCGTCTGCCTGCATGGCAAATCTATGCCAGGTTTGTCAGAACCTTGACATCGACAATATTCTCCCTACCGCTAGATACAAAACGACACGGATCAGGTTCCATAGAAACGTCGGTTTGCTCGGGGCCTCAGCTCAGGATGGCTGCTCATTCTGCTCACTTGTCTTCAATACCTTCTCGACGGAATTCGACGAAAAGGGATTGGCAGATTTCGCTGAGGACGAGGTTTTCCTTGGAATGCGGGCTAGCACGCGCTCCACACGACCGGCTGAAAACAACTCAAACAAAGAACTAATGGTGTGGATCGGCGACAGGGAGCCTTCTCTGCACCAGTCCACCAGGAATTGCATTCGCTTCTCTCTGTGTGTGGCTCGTAGCGCTGAAGAGATACGTACAGGGTTCCCGTAAGTGGAATCCTATACACTTGGGTTTATTAAGAGACTAATCCGCATGTAAGCGACTACAGAAACCCCGGAGGCAAGCTCATCGGTAGGCGACCCATTTGTGACAACCCTTCATCGGCCGAGTGCTTTGATATCGCTCGTGCCTGGCTACGCCAATGTATGTCCGAAGGAGGCCCTTTTGAGTGGCATGCGATGTGCAACTTCCTGAACAAGGCACTAATATATACGAACTTCATGTATTACCCCGCATGGAGCAGAGAACACGCAGCGTCCTCATTCATGCCTACAAGGACAGTCAACGTGGGCCACGCAGATCGCGAACCATTCCTTGAGATCCACGCCGAGATCAGAGACCCTAACATCAAAAACTTAGAAAATGGTTGGGCAACTTTGAGTCAACGCTGGGGCGGCTCGTCTCCGTTAACGACCACGACGAAGACCTTGGAGGCTCGCCGCCAAGCCATACCACTCGAATCCATGCCTAAGACCTCTAGGGATGCCGTCACCATTGCTCGGGAACTGGGGATCCGACACCTATGGGGTAGACTATTTGTGCATTGTACAGGATTCAAAGGAAGACTGGGAACAAGAGTCCGCACGGATGGCGGAAGTCTACCACCAAAGTCAGACTCTAATCTCATCCTCGCTGGTTCCGTTTTAGTCTCCGGACGTGAGCAACTGCTGCTTTAACCTGAGCTGAGGGTGAGTATACCTGAGCCGAGGGTGAGCATGCCGGAGCAGAGCCTGAGCGGACCTGAGCATGCATGAGCAGAGCCTGAGCAGAGCTCGAGCATCCTGAGCGCCCTGAGTCAGCTTGCGCACCATAATGCGGAACCCATTTTGGCCTCTGTGTGCCCCGGCTACAGTTTCTATACCCAGCTCTGCCCGGGAATCCGTTTCTGCTCCCTCGCAGGGTATCTGCCGGAGCTGACTTCGGATCACTCCTGTTAAATTGCACGTGACTAGTAATTCGGCCTTACAAATTTACCCGGAGTAATCCCGACAACGAAACGCCGTCCCTTTCTAAAGTTCAACATCACTTCCCACCACCTATCTCGAGAAGCCAACGTCACACCTGCGCAAACATGGCCTGACACCATGGCGAATAAATCCAGATTAGATATCATCAAGGCCAACATTATTGGCAATAGGCTAGATGTATTTCGCGATTCTTTCACTTCGATTTTGAGAAGCTGTGCATCGAGTGTTCCTCGGGCGCGTTGGATCAGATCGACGAAGGTAATACAGACCGACCTTGCCAAAGTGCTCCTCTATCTAGCATACAGATCTCCCGAACCTCGCGTTTGGCCTTCTGCTAGCGCTGCAAACTTGTCCCGCTGCTCCTCTGCTCCGTTCTAACAGTAGTGGCAAAATCCTCTTGACCGATTTATCGAGGCTCAGCTCTGCTGTCATCTCCGATGACTTCGACTTCGACCGCGTCAACTTGCGGTGTTCGGAAGAGTTCGCAAAGCTGCTCGTGTTGCGCAGCCAGGGTGTTTTTGGGAAGGACGACAGAGGGCGGGGAGGTAGCGTGGACTCGGTGACTGCGGTGTAAACCTTGTCCCAGATAAGCTCATCGGATTCGTTGTTGAGAACGGCGCTCAAGAGAGGATACGTGGATGATGTACTTAAGGAGGAGCTGGGGACTATGTATATTGATATCCCCGGTTTCTACGCGGCATTCTTTGGGGGTGTGGCAGATCTCGAGACTGCGTCCAAGGTTGTTTTCAAGAAATGCAGAGAAGGCAGTAATCCACACTTTTGTGACTTGGGACGGATGGCCCAAAGACGCAAAGCAGGAAGACGTCTTGAGCTCGATTGCACAGATGAGCGAGCAGTTCGCGAAGTTCGCGGAGGATCACAAATCGAGCCAGACAGATCGACGAAGGCCGTTGGCTCAGCCCAACAAGCCCTTGCAGGGTTCCACGGCAGAGCGCAAGCTTGACATCGGTTTCATGAGCGATTCCAGCGCTGGGAAAGACACTAAATGCCATTGGTCGCAGATTCTCGTACCGGGAGAGCTGAAGAGCAACCCATCTGCCGATACAGCTTCGAAGGCGTGGCTTGATCTTGGGAGGTACGCGAGCGAGGTGCTAGCCACTCAAGACACTCGCCGCTTCGTCCTAGGCTTTACTCTCTGTGGATCTGTCTGAGTGAAATTTCGCGCAAACAAGACATATTGCAGCGGTACGATGTACAGAGAAAAGCTCCTCTCAAAGAACATATGTTGATGAAGTTGCTCCCTGCAAGAGGCAAGTCTCGAATCGATGTGTGGAGAGAGATGAGGAGCTGAAGAGACACCGCATAAGTAAGAGTAAATGCTAGCAGTCTAAAAATAAGAGAGGGACTCCAATCGGAAGTGAATTGAATATTCAGATCGGATCGCTTATTCACTTTAGTACAATGTTTCAA
>NXFV01000404.1:0-15694 GCA_002803225.1 Gamarada debralockiae | reverse complement strand
CCCCCCCCCCCCCCCCCCCCCCCCCAAAAACCATCAAAAAAAAAAACTATTATAAATCTATGATAACCATAGAAAGTTTGGTTCCAGGATATGAATAACTATAAGTAGCCTACTTAGCAGGCACTTACGGCGTGAGAAAAGCGAAGATTGGGTGCTTTCAGAAAGTAGTAACTGAATTCATTTTTTATAGAAAAAGGCCCAATTTATTAATACGCTGCCGTACAAGACTATCATGGGCCAGCATAACAGGTGAGGCCACGAAACGAGTGGTCAGAGCCTCCCACCTAAAAACACTTCCACATGTCCCTCCATCCAGCGAAACATACGTACAAATGAGAGAACGAATGAAAGGGACGAACAAAACGGCCTAAAGTACGAACCATCCAGTATGTTATTGGAATCAGAAGCCAGTGCCATAACATTTACCAACACCGTTCATATAATTCCAGCAGCCAACACAGTCAGCCAGCTGGGAATAGAAACAAACATCATTGTTACCACAAGATATCGTACCGCAATCCACATCCTCTGGTTCCCTGCCTCGCAAATTTGTATTTGCGTCACGACCAGACATGGCAACACTTTCTCGAGGCATGAGAAGGGCATTGATGTCGGCGACTTCTCGACCGTCACCGAACGTGGAGGGAGAGCGATGGAGTGTAGTGGATTCTTGGCGGCCGTTGAGGGAATTGACAAGGTCCGCGATTTGAGTGGGGTCCAGACTGCAAAATATCAGAGTCAAAATAGGCTTGAAGCGAAAGCAACAGAATAGAGAAAGGTTTCAGGGGCCGTGACGGAGTGCCCAACTTAAAATACGTCCTTGCAGAGTGGATCTCGGGAGGAAAACTCATGAGATTGAAAGGCACAAGAAGAAAGTTACTAGGAATTTCAACTCACTTTGCGTAGTCAATGACAGTCCCGTTTCCACCGTAGGAGCGGAGGACGCCGTCGTCGCCCAAAACTACGGAGCCGGCGCCTTCGAGGGCTAGTGCAGACCCGACAGCGAAGACGTTGCCGGGTGTATAGCGCACAACGGCATCTCGAACAGCGAGCTTGGTGGATTCAGGGTAGGAAAGAGCCTATCACAGGTTAACATTGGTGCGTTTGCTGGTACATGGGGTTATGATGGTGAAGGAAGGTTAACTACCTGATGAGTGTTGCTAAGGAGCAATACAACTGTGGGGAAGAAACTGTAGGCCTTCATTGCTGTTGTTGAAGACGAATTGCAGGTGAGTTATGAGTAGAAAAGTGCTGCCAAGCAAAAGGATAAAGTAGGCTGAGCTGATATCAGATTCAGAAGGAATATTCTGATTTTTCCTCCTCTCATTTGATTTATATACTTCTAAGTCCTGTACTGCCCTTGCAAGTTATACTTCTTTGCACTGCCTAGGGAATGCACATCAAGTTCTGATTGAGGTGTTAAGTTGTTTGTGATCATGCAAGGAAGTAGCAGTGCATTCACGGCGTAGCTACTAGGAACTTCAACGGATTTTTGTTGTGACCTTGTCTGGAAGAAATGTGCAATTACGGCGTAGTTAACAGGGGCTTCAAAGAATTCTTAAAGTGATCTCGTGTTGAAGAAATATGCATTTACGGCATAGCTACTAGGGGTCTCAACGGTCTCTAGAGATGACCTTGTCTGTAAGAACAAGTGTGTTTACAGCCGGACTACTAGAGATGTTTCACTGTGAATGTCCAAAAAGAAAATTCATATCAATTTGTAACCCTGACTCTGCTATCACTTCCAGAGCATTTAATGAAACGTCCACCTGCTTCGATCAAAACACCTTGAGAGTACGAGCTTCTTAGTGCAATTCCAGAAGCTTTGAAACCGAATGTTAAGGATACATGGTGCTTTTAACCGAGACCTTCTAGCTACTTGATACAAATGACCTATGGAGTTAACTGTTTTCAGTCATTCATGAAGATCGGATGCTCTTCCCATGCAAAGCGATCTAACACAATCAGGGGCTATAATTACAGAGTAGTAATATTGTCAATGGATTTAGGGCTCGGCTGTCAGCCTACAACCTTCGCGATATCCAAGGCTTTTCATGTCGAAGCCAAATTCGCAGGTTGACTGGTCATCTGGTTTCTTGCAACAAGGTACTTCTGTACTAAGGTGGGAAGAATGGCACACATGACCTCGCTTGTGCCAAGCTCGTCAGTAGATGCGTGTCGTTTATGTTGGATGCGGCGCAGTATCCAACCAATGTAACAATAATATACCACACCTTGCAGCTTCCATAGAAATATATTGCATACGAGACGCGCATCTGCTTTGCGGGGGGTGTTGCACGAGATGACAAGCGATTCGTACCGGGATTGTTCCGATTTCCCAAAGCCGATGCAGCGCAGTGAGTTGATCCGCGTCACCATACTAAGGCCACTGACGATGTATACAAACAGGGCCCGACGGCGCAGTCACCTTATGAAGCATCCGAATCTTTCGACCCTCATTTTGAGACGTCCGCAAGGTCAACAAATCAACACTTGAGGCCTATTGCTAGCTCAGCTATCATCTCGAGTGCTTCTGTCAAGCTTAAGGTCACCATGTCGGATCTAGTGAGTCATTCTAAGACTCTTCAGAATTCGAAATATGCTGAAAATATCAAGAATGATAGCCGCAAGCAAAATACTAAATCTGAGGCCCCAGCCATGGGAATCATGGAGAGCATGAAAAAAGATCCTCAAGGCATTTTTATGCTCTGTTCTGACGGCGTTATGCGGTCTTTCGATGGCCCTTCTACTCGCAATGTCATCGACGCAGTAGCTCTCAGTCCATCTCAAATCAAGCGATATCTGGATACGCAACCATGGACACAAGAAACGGAAGATAGATTCCGCGGGGTTGATGGGAGGAAGGTAGTTGATTACCAGGCTCTGTTTCATCCTCCAGATGAATTAAGGCCGAAGAAGCTGACGGAAGAGGAGGTGAGGAAGCGGGACATGGAGGTTGCGGAGCTGAACAGGGAGTTGATGGAGAGGATAGATCAGGAAAGGGCGGATGGGGTGATTGCGGAACAGGAACAGGCTCGTGGTGGGGTGATGAGCGACTATGATTTAAGCCCGAAGAAGAATTCTTAGTTATGACCCTGTATGAGCGGTATACAAAACCTTTCACATTAATGGCCTAGCGAGATGCGAGCAATGCGAAAGGTGATCCCGTCCCATGTCATTTCCGGATGCGCTCATGTTGCCAACTTGCATCTCTACTCCTTCGTCTTTAGAGCAAAGTTCTTCGGATACGTCTCTCAAATCGCTACAGTCCGCATAGGGGAGGCGTGCGAGAGAGCTTGAGTTTTAATCGCGCGGTATGCTGTCGACGCAAAACTTCCTGTCGCTAATTCAAAATTCGTATTGGAAATCATATTCAAGCTGAAGACAAAGAAAGGGAAAGAGGACCGACGGCCCGAGCTTTTCTATTTGTATCTCTAGAACTGGATGGAACTGTCGATTGGTGTTGGATGTCAATTAGGGAGCTCGCCGTGCCCCTCTACATGAGGCATATGCAGGGATGTGTATGAAAACCTTTAGTCAAGTAAGCGAAGGCACAGCAGGTTATGGGTAATGCTGAGTTTATTGACCCTGGATTTAGTTGGACTGGGGTGGGAATACTTCGTTCCGTTATGCCTTGGCGTCTCTGAGATGTAGATACTGATGTATCGGTAAGGGATGTGTCTGTGGACAATTGAACCACGCTATGGACTTGATTCCATTGCATATGTACGAGCCATGGGCCCCGTTGCATAACTAGCATGCTGTTGGTTTCCATTGCTTCGAAGTGTTGGGACTCCAGGGTCACTTATTCCAAATATCTGACCTCGCAATACGATTCATGGAAATATACATTCATCACTATGTTAACGAATGAGGTACTTTGAAGGCAGCTGGTAGCAGCTTCTAAAAGCGCTTGGGGTGAGATGTCGAACAAATCTGGGAAGTTGCCAGGTCATACAGGTAACCGAAGGGCAGGAAGACTGGAAAGCCGACTATGTGATAAATCCTGGATCCCTGCTTGACACGAATAAATCCTTGTCTAGCAGGAATATTTCCACTGCTGTATTCACGATTCTGGGCTTTCCCTATGTTGTGATAGAAGATATAAATAACCCTCATCTCCCAGCTTGGGTTGGCAGTGAACTCATCAAGCCCAACATCCAGAAAATCTCTCCGTACGAAGAATCACATCGATTCCCTTGCATCATCTTGTCAAACTCCCTTCAAGCCCCCACTCGAATCAAAGATGGCTCCCATTTCAAAGGTTGTCGCCATGGTCCTCACTGTCGGAATGGTTGCTGCATTGCCGCGAACCGACCCAAACACCGACGCTCTCGAGATCGTCCGCAGGGACCAATACATTGCGACCACAGGAACGGCAAAATGGTCTCTCTCACCAGACGGTACTGAAAATCTCTGGTATGGTATTTTCAAACATAGATATTTCGCTTTTCTAAATTGGAAATAGTTCTTGGCCATGCGCTCCTAATGTCCAGTGCACTTGCTCCTTTACTCCTGGCCTTGAACTCTGTAGTGGCATTGGCTGCATCGCCGCACCAATCCCGGAGTAAAATTCTGAGGAAGACTTCGTAGTATTAGTGCTATAAGATAGGTATTAGCGAGGGTGTTGTGGATGTTTGAGATAGAGAAAGCAGATTTGGTTAAGAATCTTCGCTGTGGAGGATGAAGGTTGGGTGTTTCTACATTCTCTTTTGAAGGCAGAGGATTAAATGCTTTTCCCTGGGCTTCAAATCCCAGCTCCTATATTATGGTGGACGTGTAGCTTTGACGCTTGCTCTCTTATTCTCCTTGGACATAAGGGGCTGCTTATGTCCACAAATTTACATTCATTTATTAGTGTCTGTCACTTAAGATTACTTGACCTTTTGGCTTTAAAAACATCTAAAAATTTACAACTCGTTGCGTTAAACAACAGAAAACATCACGATATCTTCTCAGGTTTACTGTATTGAGTACAATATAACATCCTCTTACCTCAGATTCAATCAGCGAATTAACATCTTTAGGACATAAGACGTCGAAAAGCCCCCGCTCTGTCGATAGTTCACAGAGATTAAGGGATTCAGGGGCCCACTTTCTGAAAAGCATCTCTCGTATTTCTAAACAGTTTATCTTTTTTGGGCGATTTAGAGCCTTAGATTCTCCTAATGGAGTTTCATTACAACCGACGAGCCTTGTCCATCTTTGCCCTGTTAATATTGCTTCTACCTAGTGTAAAGCATGAACTTTACATAAGTACAATCCCATATTAACTAGGCCATCAGCATCGAGTCCGCCGCCAGTATACCAGCAGCCTCCTTCAGTGTAAGCCCAAGAGATATGACCGTCCTATTGAAAGCAAAAGTATTAGTCCGTGCACAAGTTCTCTTGACCAAAAAGACCTGATGAACTCGCCTCAAGAAAAGCACAGCAAGCCGCAGCATCCGGATACTCTGACCCACAGTCACCGAGAGACGGTACACGCCCTGGACCTCCAAAATGTCAGAGCAGGAAGTCATCACGTAATTTTTCAAGGACGGAAATACCTCCTGCGCAACGTATGTGATTCTCATCGGGTGCGTGCGTCAGTGCATTGCAACAATAGGGCTCAAATCCCTCTTGACATTCCCCCAGATTTGAGGTTTGTGACCCGGATGAAAGGACGCTTTGGTCTACTAGAGGCGAGGCCCAAGTTAAGCCGATGACGGCAGACCATATCAAATTGATTTGCATGTGGTGTACGTATCGAATGTTAGTTCCGTAGAAGATAGCTGGGAAGTATTCGTAAATGTAGAAGGGAGTTGAGACGGGAGTTGTTATTATATTATCAATCGAGGGAGAGGCTACTGTTTAGGCTAAAGTAGAGCCAACAAATTCGCAGGCAGTAAAGTCGCCCGTAAGTGCATAGCCCGAAGCGACGGGAACAGGAAGCCGCGCAGATCTCGTACGGCATCCTGCAATGCCCACGGTAAATGCACATGGCGTAGCAAACCAACAATATCGGCTCCCTATTAAAACAGCATCTACTCTCTCGATCGTAAGCCCGCCGGCCATGGCAGCAACAGGAGGGCGGCGCCGTCGTGCTTGATGGCCTCTGCAATTCTGTCACTAACCGCATATCCTTGGGCGCATTCACCAGAGTCACACTGCTGAAAAAGACGGGATATTCAGGTGGCGTATGCCGAGGAGTGGCAAATACGAAGGTTGAGTATAACATAGATCATTCTCAGCGGTCTATTTGCTCCATTCGCCATCAACATCAACATCAACATCAACTACTCTAGAGTCAAACTCAAAGCTTCTTGATACCAATTACAACGTTGACGCATTCGTCTCTCGTCTCTCGTCTCTCGTTGCACGACACACCTCCCAGCCATGCCTTCTGGATCACTAGTATATACATCTATTATTCCCTTGAATAAGCGATACTGACTCGTGTCTTCTAGTGGACAGTTACTCAAGCACCGGGCCGATCTCTCCTTGGTTCAATACGCAAGCTTGGTCGCAAGGATAGCAATGTTTGCCAAGATCATCCAGGCATGGACGCATTCACTGTTCCCTCCAACGAGCCTCCACCAGCCTACGTACCCTCCACATCCACCGCTTCAGGCTCAACACTCGTCCTTCAACTGTCTGAGCCCCATGGATATCACACACTCCAGTAACGCCTGCCACGACTGGCGAAGACCCGTACGCCTTCCTCGCGACCTTCGATACCGCTCTCCTCATAGATGATTCTGGTTCCATGGCCGGCCGCGGCTGGCGCGGAGTCTCGCAAGCCTCTCCATCATCGCGCCCATCGTGTCTGACCACGACGACGATGGTCTGGATCTCTACTTCATGAACCACAAATCAGCCCACCTTGGCGCGCCGTCTGAGGGTATAGCTGCCGGCGGATACAGAGGCATTAAGAAAGCTGCCACCATGACTGAGCTCTTCGCACGAGTCAGACCGCAAGGCGGAACGCCTACCAGTACTAGGGCAGGCTCAGCAAAAATACCGAATCGATAACGTATCGATACTTTCCTCTTATTTTAATTATTTTTTAATTATTCTTATTCTTTATTATTTTATATAAATTTTAAACGGAATATTTATAAATATTAATAATTTAATACTTTAGTTCAAATAAATATATAAAATAATTAAAATTTAATTAAATAACTTTATATTTATAAAATCGCGACTTTATAATTTTTACGATCTCGATGAGCTAATCGCTAATTTTTTAGCATATACTCCCTAAATTTTAGGCAGTTACTCACTAAATTTATAGGCCAGTAATCCCTAAATTATCGCAAAAAATTAGCGATAAAGTATCGATACCAAAATTTCGGTATTTTTGCCGAGCCTGTACTAGGGGTACACAATATTCCGAAGCCGTATTTTGGCGAAGCTGGAGACCAAGATAGCGGCTGGGAAGGAGTTGAAGCCTCTTAATCTTATCGTGCTTACTGATGGTATGCCATCTAATGACATGGAGTCAGTGCTGCTAGTTGCTGCGAAGAAGCTTGACAAGCTCAATGCTCCGCCATACCAGGTTAGTTGCAGTTCTTCCAAGTCAGTAACGAAGAGAGTGCGAGGAAGGCACTTGAGGAGCTTGACGATGGCTTGAGTGAGCTGGTTAAGGGCGGTGTCAGAGATATCATCGACACCATTACTTGGACTGATGGAAGCAGCGCCAGCGAAGGCGGCAATGGCTTGACGGGTGATGGAATCCTGAAAGCAGTAAGTTGATATCAGAGCTATTTCGGCTCTGAGACTTCTCCAAAAGTACTCTTTGAGCAAATGCTGAGTCAGAACTTCTATAGGTACTCAGAGCTATAGTCAAGAGACTTGATCACAGACAGGCCAGCAGCGAGGTTAAAAGAACCACTCGCTCTTAATTCCCAATGTTTGTGTTTCTTAGTACTGTTTTCTAATTCTTTGTACTATATCCAAATCTCTCTAGCCAGATGAGCCAGAGCCGCTTATCACATAGCAGGAATAACGAGCTCTTGTTACGCTTTCTGCCCTGTCCTTTTCACTAGAGCTTTTGTATTCCTTTGCAGTAGAGTCAGCCCTTAAGGGACTTAGTATACAAGCAAAATTCTGTCTGTATAATATAAAAGCGGAGAACAATGGACAAATTGTCAGCTGGGGATTAGTTAGGGTAGCACGACTTAGTAATATAACCAGTTCCCAGTAGAGAGGGACATTGATGGGGATAGTAGAAGTAGTTGAGATATAACAGATCCCTTGACTTACATCATAATGCCAAGGAGGTCAAAACAGTACACCGCATTCCAACATCTAGTGTCTTATAATACAATTTTGCTGCTGCAATTACTGCACATGGAGCTCCCAGTACTAATAACAACTTTACTGCTCTGTTTAATAGCCAATTTCGCGACATTACCAATAGTAAGTCACCCTTCTTTAAGGCCACTAAGGCTGGGATATCTCGAATCTATCTACGAATCCCGATCCCCTGCTATTACCAATAGCTTTCACTCCAACTACTCTCCTCTAACACATTGCAAAAATTTTGTTGCACATCACAGAAGAGCCCAACATAGGAAAAGCATAGCCTATTAGATGGGAAGCCAAGCTTAGGTATCAAGCAGGTAGCCTTGTTAGGATTTGACTAATCACAGCCGTACTACTACCTCTCCGTTAGATGCGAACTATATATTCTTCTTCCTTTCTCGAATAAAAGGGACCTTTTATAAAAGCTTAAACCAACGCCTAGCTTACTCTTTTGTAATAGGGATTTCGAATGGTCGGTGCCAGAAGAAGGCGCAGAAGAAGAAGGCTTCTTATAAGGTATCATAGAACAAATTTCTCTCTATTATAAATCGTACTTATAAGCCATACAAGTGCTAAGTCTGACGAGATAAAAAAAAAATAACATCAACCCCGCCCTTGTGCTCAAGTGTTACAATCTCTTCTCCCTTTTATTTGTTTTAGTATTCTTTTGCTAAATCCTCTATCTTTCCCATATAAAGTACCCATGGGATAGTTCCTTTAGGTGAGGCAAGCTTAGCTTTATAGTGACTAAGGGTGTTATTTGCAGCCACTGTCCCTATAGCTCCAATGCTAAGTTTGCGTAGCATAGAAAAGAGCGTGTATCGAGTAAAGGCATTGTCTATTGTAATTGTACACTAGTATTCGCAGTAGGAGAGGGATCAGAGTGTGATTTAGTAAAGTGAAGATTGTGTTAAAGCTAGTCCATTTGTCAGGACAAGCTCGCTGATACCCAGTTTGCCATATAAATTAGTATAAGAATCAATGTATCTTTCTGGCATACAGGACATAGGGTAATAGGTGAAAGATATTAAAGAGCTTACTAAAAATCAAAGAGTAAAATGCAAAGTCAGTAAGGTAACCAGAATCTCACATTCCAAATAGCTGAAAGCCCTTATCGATTGGCTTGTTAGGCGCCGTCTTTATATATAACCCTGCCGGGAAAAGCAACCATCATCTTATTATAAGAGGCGTTTTGAGAAGGAAGCAAGTGCTTCTTTGAGGCCGTACGAAACGTCTCATAAATAGCAGACAGCTTCTTATACTACTCCTGACGAACCTCAATTCAGAGATCAGAGATATGCGAAAAGCATTTGATTTGTTAATATTGAACGTAAGATACCTTATACATTAGTGCATAAGTGATAGGTTGCTCTTAGTATGTGCTAACGTCTTGATTCCCAGTGTATCCCATATAAATAAAGATAGCAAAGAAGACCTTGATATCATTAGTTGTGCAAGGTGTCCCGCAACGAGGCTCTACGCCCCAATAAGCCTCTTCAGACGCATAGAAGAGACTAGCTTTCTCATTAGTATAATCTCGAATTAACTCGAATAAGTAGTTATACTAAAAGAGTTTAAGGTGATAGGTAAGTCAGTATCTGCAGACTCAAGGAGAAGAGGCTTCGCAAGGCGCTGGGTGTGACGGCGGGATCGATGCAAAGGTCTGAAGCGCGGAGTTCAAAGATCACGGTTTATTGGAAAATACAAAGCTAAAGAAAGAAGGAAAGGAAAGGAAGAGGGTAAGCCTCGACTTTTATGGTACTGGGGTCGACCGTCCACTGGTTCCAGCCGCAAATACGTCATGTGATGGTGCCAGCCATCACACTGGGGGTAGTCTCGTGGGAGGGGTTCAACCCTGATTCGATCTGTCGAGACTCGATAATCTCTTTATGCTTTGCTTATAAGTGGTTAATGTGACAAGTCTTGATTCCAAGATCTTTGGGGATAGCGTGGTTAGTCTAGTTTGGAAAGTTCTTATTATACTACTCTTTGTCGATTAGGCTGTGATCAATGCCGTCCAGAGATACGCATTTTGAAGCCATATTAGCCTATAACCTAACAAATAGCTTCAGGAAAAATGGAGAAGGATAGCCTACCAAACAACGTGCTGGACGCGTCAAGAGGTGTTATTGTCGTCCCGCTATTGCCTCATTTCGGTAGGCTTAATACCCCCCCCCCCACCAACCAGTTGAAAAGTATGACAACAACCGCCGAAGGGATACTACTCTCAGCACAGCGAAGCGCCTCCGTTTCCTCCGAGGGATTAGGGGGAAAGATGCGTGATGAGATATCGAGAATCAAAGAAGGCAGAGAGCACTTAAGTCCTTCTAAATATGCGTTGATCCTGTGAGAAATGATGGGTGGGAGAAGACCATAGGACCATAGGTTTATAAGTATCTCGTGTGCCCGACCTCGAAGAAGAAGGTATAAGGAGAAAACCCCAAGTGAAACCTAAGTTTACGGCACTCGAAGCTGTGTGAAAGGCAGCCCGGGATTTGTTATCGATAGGCCAAGAAGTCTGTGATCGAAGAGTACTTCTCGCACGAATCTGGCCATTTTCGGAATTGTTCCTGAGATTTGAGAGCCCGCCAGTGTAGACGAGCGACGGCGAGATAGCACTTGACGAAAAAGTGCCCCTCGACGACGACAATCCCCCAACTCTATTTAAGCCTACTAGAAATATAGGACTGGTAGCGAATTCTCAAGCACCAGGCCCAGCTTTCAATAACGTAGAAGACGAGAAATGTGCATGGGACATTCGTTTGCACTCTGCTGCAGGAAAAGTCAACCTCCATCTTGAAAACTCTGACGCCTGCTGAAGTCACGATCAGATTGGATTATGATATACTGTTTATATAGAAACTAGAAATTGGCTATTCACTGTATGCAAATAAGTTATTGTGGACTACGTTCTGGATGCAGCTATCGGGCTCCCTTACACCGATGCATATAGAAACAAGTTGAGAAAAGTCAAGAGTGGTAAAAAACTGTATAGGAAGAACAAATCTAGGCATTCCAAGGTGTGAGAGAAAGGGGATGTTTGAGAATCGAAGTGAAAGGAGATAGTTTAAAAGGACTGCAAGTTTCCTCGCGGTTTCTTACTCCGAGCAATTCGCCACAATATATACCAATAACCAAACCATGCAAATCCAAAGCAGGCCACACACAACTAAAGTGCAGAGCATAGACAATTGTTCAACTTGACAAAAATAGCTCGATTAGCCTCTTTCTTACTCTACTTCTGCAATCTCATGAACTCAGTGAAGATTGATGACGAGAAAGATATCAACAATGACAAAACGGATGACAGCGACAAAAAGGTTTAATGACGAAATTTCAAATAGGACCGAAAAAGGCTGTAACCAAGAAGAAAGCGACTACTTTGAGATCGACGGGAGCACGGAAGAGTTTAGGGAGTATGCGGAAGCAGCCATTACTACCGATCTTGTGAGAGATCCTTTGTGGCAGGCTGTTTTAGGGCCTCTTTGGCAGCTGAAACCTCCCTAGATTATTATTCAGATTATTCGCTAGATTAACGTAGCCAAATACGATTATTAAAACCATATAGTCTAGATTAATTGTAGAATAATCTCTCATATAAAAATCAGAAACTCCTTTCAGGAGTTTCACCAAATTTAATAATCCCAAAAGGCTATGTTTTTGACTACTCTTTAAGACTATCATTAAATAAAAATTTGTTTTTAAAATTTTTAGCTAATAATCTGTTTTATTTAAATAAATTATTCTTAATTAAAAAAAAAAAAAAATTAAAAACTGTTCTTGTTAATTGAAATAAAAATATAATTAATTATTTCAAGACTTTTAATGTTCTTTTCTCGCACAGATTTTTTTTTTTTTTTGAAGAGAGAATCTAAAAGGTAATCGCTCTAGTTTATTTAAATAATCGCATATCATCTGGGTGATAATCTAGGCCACAATCTGATGAAAAATTACCGTTGCCAAAGAGGCTCTTAAACTGATCCCAGATTGTGGATTGGCTCTGTTTTCTGCATGCTTATGTATGCCTTAGCTTTATTGACGATCGGCATGAATCTCTTAAGCTAAAGCTCAAGCTCAAGCTCATCGAAGGCCTCCTTGTTCTCGACTCCGCCGTTGTACCAAGATTCGACTACATGAAGGTCGCTAAACCTTCATCGCAGACGCCATCACCAGCTGGTCCATCTCTCATGGACGCTCCTCACTTCACGCACTCAGCCTCAACCCCATCTCCCCATCCTCCCTCCGGCAGACCCCAACTCCAAAACGTCTCCCTACCATCAAACACCTACCCCAACCTCAGGGGCTCTATCTCATCATCTCTCATTACAAAACCTAAAACATCTCTCTCACTTACCCCGCAACGAATGCATAAACACCACCCCTCCAATACCCCTCCCCTATCGGCCAAACAACGTATGAAACATCATTCTCACTTCCCACCACCACTAGGAACGCAACCAAAGGAAGAACATCACTCGAACCTGGGTTATTTTAGATGAGGATCATCCCAGGTTTGGAAAGGGAACGGCTTGGGATGAAGGATTTAGAGCTGGGCGGGGAATCGGGATGGCTTGGGCATGATGCTGGGGAATACTCGATAAGGTGAAAAGTGATAAAGTGATTAGGAGTGCGCCACAACTATGCGGCAATGGACGGGGGTTTGGCCGGTGAGTTAGGATTGGAGATATGAAGTGGCGTAGTAATCACTCGAGGCCTAGACTGGGCCTGTGGGAGGTAGTATTGCATACGTGCGGGGATCTGAGAGCTGAACTGACGCGTCCCAATGAGGGGCGTGATTCGCACGTCCCCTTGCGCAGTGCAGCTGGTATCTAAAATGGGAAGCCACTGCTATAACACCTCAACCAACAAAAATAAAAACCAATTGGAGAAGGCACGTTATCGTAAAGCATTTGGGGGTGGTAATAACGTTTTGAGATATCGGACATCGGAAAGAGCATGGAACAGCACAGCTAACATCCAAAGTAAAAATAGACTACAAGGTCAGCCCTACACCCCCTTCCTTTCTAATTTGCTCGGAGGGCTCCGCGATGGTGACACAAACAGTTGCAGTGACATAGCAATGCATCCAGATAAGGTTCAGTATTGCCCGGAAGTTCCGATGTTATTGCCTTCCTACCCTTTAAGAGGCATGGAGTTTGTTAATCTTGCTCGAGGCTGACCAAGCAGTTGGTAATTGTAGTGTGCAACAATGCAACGCAGCAGTCAACTAAATGAGTCTTATGAGATACGACCATGGCAGGCAATATCTTATGCCGCAAGTGCCGTGGTGGTGGTGGCGGGGAACCTTGAGCCTTGGGTTTCGGGTCTGGAGGGGACATGTGACCTTCGGTGCGATAATGCGAGGAGATTAAAGGATGCCCTACAGGATTTGGGGGCGAGTCAAGATATGAAGAGACTCTATTTAGCTTTCTTCACCGTCGGGGAGTGAGACGGAAGAGAGCTTCTTTTCCAGATTGGATCTCGGGAGGACCCGAGTCAGGAAGGGCAGATGAGTTTATTGGCTTTGCGGTTCATCGGATGGAAAAAATACATCAAACACAATCTTAGTTGTACGTCGGGAGGTCAATGATTCGTAACCTAGATTCCCGAATCAGCATAATAGGGTTCCTCTTCGGAGCATTCGTTATCACAGCATCTCGATCCATGAACCAAGAAACTTCCCCAGGATACAGTTATTATTCCCTAAATAGAAACATCCCGATCATTCCAGCTAAAGGATTCTATGACCCGGCCTCCCAACATTAAAACAATTTCCATGTACCTTGTCCTTACAGCCACTATATCAATCGACTGCCCATCGATTAGCGGTAGAATGAGCATCTGCCGATTAGATGATGATAACGTGATGTGAAGGTCATCATAATGGTGGTGAAAAATATGACAGGGAAAGTGTGACCAGGTGTGTGCAGAAACTTAAACAGAAACTCAAAACCGAAGTCCGGTGAGAGGAGGAAACAATGACGGAAGAAGGGATGTCCCCTGACAACGGCTGTATCGCGGACATGCTCGACTCGTGGCATGTCGCCGGGACCAGGAGTTTTCCGTTAAGGTTTGGGAGACTTCGAGCCATCCCTGAATTGGGTTTGTCCCGCGAAAAGTATACCAAGTATCCACATAAGAGACAGGTACGAGTACGAAATAATACTTACTGAGATTTTAAGAAGGTGATTGGAAAAAGGAGGAGCACAGACGACGTTGGGTTTTGAATAACAGTTTGCATTCCCTCGGTTGTCATGCTGAAACGTTGACAGGTTGCATGACGTTCTTGAGACAGTCTGGAAAGCGGTTCGGGCTCGTGCGCGGAAGATGTTTCTGCCGTTCTCCCTTGCCTGCCTTTAAGTTTGTTGAAACTTAAAAGCGCTTTATTGAGGAGCCGCGATAATGACAATATTATTTGATATGACGGGACGGGGAGGAAAGAGTTTGAATTATTCGAAGGCGGGAGGAGGTTGATTCAAGACTAAGAAAAGGCCGACCCCGTGCCAAACCGACCCGAAAATGTTTCATCGCGGCAGTGGCTTCGCTTGTTCAATTTCAGCATCTGCCCTGCGTCTGCGAAAAAGAAAATGTTTGATTGAGGGGAGATTGACCCGCTTTCTCCATCGCGGAACGACGGAATTGTTGGACGTAGGGCTGGCACGAAGATAAGTGAAGAGAAAGACGAGACGATGATGCGGAAAACGTGCTCTTCCATACATGAGTCGAATGTGAAGCAAGGCACGAAAAAGAAAATGCAAGATGTCACTGCTGCTCGAGGTTTTTGTTTTCTTGGTGCCGAAGTGGAGAAGCGATAACGCACGTGTCTTTAGGCACATCATAAATATGCAATAAGATCTTCAGACCTGCATCATTCCGGATTCCTCCTGTTTCAAACTTAGGTGCCAGACCAAACTCGGATCGGAATTGAAGCTATTCAGAAATTCTGATCTGCGCTTTTGGCGAGACATGTTTCTTTTTAGTAGCAGAAGGGAAGAAGAGGGGACCTCGGGACGGCATCAACGGCCATGACGGCTCGAAGCAAAGCAAATCAATTCGCCGAGCTCGTGGCCGCGGGGAGACCACACTATGCCTTAGGAGACCTTTGAACGGGACAGTCTTTCGGAACAAGAAGCTGAGGATTGGAGCGCATGAAAAGATAGATCTTGCTATGGAAAGAGTAATGAGAAACTATTACGATAGGAGAAGCGCGTTGGGACTATGCCTTTTCATGCGTAACTGCCGTCGATCTCTCTCGAATGAGGGCTTCAAATCACCAGCCTTACAGCAAGCTAGACGCGCCATGTTCTCAGCCGCTGCAGGAGCCGTCGCCCCAATTTCCTCAGAAATGACGACGGGACGGAGGCATTGGATTCCCATGCACTTGGGCTAATGATTCCCGCCCCCC